>WSZQ02071787.1:0-16799 GCA_019419845.2 Weissflogia rhopalogaster
GACTGAGACAGGAACAGTTGAAATGAGATAAAAGTAATGTGTGAACATAGCATCACAAGTTGGAGCGCTTTGACTAATTGATTTAAATACTAACATCCCCAGTGAGGGGCTTAGCTCGGGGTCGCAACGAAGTTGATCAGCTGTTTGGGATGAGCCTTAAGTCATCCTAATGGATTCAGAATAACATTTTGTAGATAGCTAGGTCTTGTCCTTAACTTCAGAGCGATTGAAGTTTGATGTTAAAACATCACCTTAACTATTTGCCAGACCAGACTTTGATTTTTTGACAGACGGCTCAACAGCGCGAAAAATCCAATTACCTGAAATTACTTCAATATTTGTACTATACGGCATTTCACCTACGAGACTGAAGGTAAAAATCAGTATAACATCTGAACAAAACTATGAAAACTATGAACACTTTTACAATAATTTCTGTACGCCTAGATACACGAAATTTCCAGAAACAATGGTTTAACCAATAACAGTCGTTGCATGCCTTCCTAAAGGAAATTATATATTACATAAATGTACAAAATGTTATACATTGGATGCACGCGACGTGATGGCAAGAATGGAAACGTTGGGAAATTCGCAGAGTCGCTCGCGCGCTGACAATGTGGCGTGCGCCGGCGGAATAAAATAAAAGCGCGCGGGGAAAACAAATAGAGGGAAAACGAGATGCGTGGGTAGCACAAAGAAAGCGACGCGACGCCGACGACGAGAGGATAAACGCCATCGTTTTGTTCTCCTAGTTTGCCGAATTTTGACGGATGAAACGGAACAAACGCAAGCGAATAGGTACAGTAGGTAGCATAATGGAATTGAATTTATTGTTTGATGTTTATTCTTCTCATTGTTTTTCTTATCTTTTATTGTATGAATTTTTCTAAGAGTATAAGTATAAAAAATATATATATACCGAGGATTTATTAGAAATTATAATTTTAAGATTCTGGTATTAAAAAAAAAACACCGCTGTGAAGTTAGTAAAAAATCCCAGATTTTTTAAATTAGAAATATCCATAAGAAACTACTAAAAAGTGAGAGGGCCTCTTCTCCTTTGCATATGTTGTTTAAATGTGTCAAATTAGTATAATTTTTGCAAGCCCCAATTTTTTTAATCGGTGAAAGTATACTAAAAAGTCGACTAAAATTTGAAATTTTCAATGGATCAGTTCATAAAATGACATATACACCCCTCTATTTCCGAAACGAGTAGAATGTACCTTATGATTTTCAAACATAAAATATTGCAAATTCAAAGAGGAATATTCTGATGTAAAAACTTATTGAATAAGTCGGTGCTGATAAGAGAAATTGTTACATATATATTTAAAATCTTGGTTCACTTTTTATTTAACCCTTTCTCCAATCAGTACTGACTCGATCATTATTATTTTCACTTCAGCATATTCCTTTTTTAATTTGTAATATTTTGTGTTTGAAAACCATAAAGCGTTTTCCTTTAGTTTCGGAGATAATGAAGTGTATATGACCTCATTAAAATGGGGCAAACTTTAATCGACTTTTTATTTACTTTCACTTTGAATTTGCAGCTATCAAAAAAAAATTGGGCCTGCAAAATTTATATTAATTTAGGTTTTATAAACAACATATGCAAAGGAGAAGAGAAGAAGCTCTCTCTGTTTTATTCTTATGGACATTTCAAATAATTTTTGGCAACTTTCCAGTGGTGAAAAAAAAAAAAACAAAAATCATTGATAAACAGTAAAAAGTTTTGCTTAAGCAAATATTTGGAAATATTTGATATGGAAACAGGGTGCGGATTACGCATTGATATTCAACTGGCTGCGATATCGGCAGGGGGCGCGTCGATACACAGCAGAAATCTGCTGCTTCTATTTCCGAAAGCCGAAGATCTCTCCGCGATCAATCCATATTCAAGTAGATTTTGATTGAAGCGGTGCGCGCTCTCGGCCTTTTCTTAGTAGTGTCTGGATGCTCTTGTGAGTATCTGACGGCAACCTTTTTTTATCCTACTGAAGGCTGCAGGAAACGATCCGTCTATCTCGGTGCACATTTAAATGCATTCGCATTCGCATAATACCGAAATGCATCAGCCTGTTAAAAACGGAAAAGTGCCATCTATCTGCTTGAAATGTGTCAAGCAAATCTATGTTGAGGGTTTAAGGTTTATCCCTTTTCATATTGTAAGCGATTTTTGTTTAGGTTTTTACGAAATATTGCGTTTGATTTGATTCTCTGGCAACGCATCGTGTTGTGTATAAAGGAGGTTTTAGATTTCTTTGAAAATTCGATTTAAAGTTAGGTTACTTTCAACTATCGCATGTTATGTAAAAGATATGCTTATATTTGTTGATATTTTTGCTTACATTTGTATGTGCTTATATTTATTTATATTTGCTTATAATCGCTTATATTTGCTGATATATTTAATTCAATTTGTTTATATGTGTTTATATTTGCTTATATATTCGCTTAATAATAATAATTGATATATTTTATTGTCTATCGATAATCTCGGTCTTTCCGGCATGTATTTACATTTTTTTGTATATATTTTTGTGTTTACAATGTTATTTGTTATTGATATTATTGAAGATAGTATGGTGTTGAATTGTGTGTGTGTGTGTGTGTGTGTGTGTGTGTATGTGTGTAGTAGTAGTAGTAGTAGTAGTAATATTACTAATTACATTGAAAAATAATTGAATAGAGCTAATAACCATAGCAGTCGATGCAAGGTAAATCAAAAAAAAAATCACACTGATGAATTGTCCACCGCAGGGTCTCGAACCACGTCTACCTGCGTTGTAGACCAATGCTCTACTTACTTGGATGCCCAGGTAGGCTAGATTCTCTTAAATTTGCTGATATATTTGCTTATATATGTTTAAGCGTGAGTGGCTAGTTGCCTTGGCGCATGCGCGGCTTAGCAAGAGGCGCGCCAAATGCAAATGTTAAGAGTGACATCTCCCTAACATCGTCAGTGATACATACGGTCAGATTTCACTGTAATAATCTTGAGGGGTATCAAAAGAAATGTATGCTCAACGAGAAAAGAATATTTGGTAAGTGAGGTTATGTCAATTCCTAGAAAGCAAAATGAAAATCATTACATTTTTGCTGAGAAAGGAGCGTTAATAAAATCTGATCAAAGTCCAAGAGAAGAAAAGGTGTCAATATTTGAGGTTTTGTAAGAACAGAGTTTCGGGACGGGGCAAAGGGGATGGTCGTTCAATTTGCAATAGAAATTGAACGTTGTAAATTTTACGCTTTTGTGACCACCGTCGCCACCCTCTTGCCACCGTCGATGCCGTTATGTTGACTGTGCACATTTATATGAAATTGCAGTTTTGTAAATATTTGCTTTCGTAGGACGAGTGCTTCGATGTTCTTCAACGCCACATGTAATTGTCATCATGGTTTTGTTCGAACGAGAATCGTCTGTTCCATAATAATGTTCGAGTTATTGAAATTAAATATTGGAGAGCAAGTATTTCCTAACACATTCACACAACTACATAACATGTAATCATTTAGCACTGTTAATGAATTTTTAAAATTGATTAATTGAAACTTGAACTGAAATTATTAAAATTGAGAGACAAACCGGAATCGAACCGGCGACCTCTAGAACTCTAGAGCTGTTACTAGCGTTGAGTCGCATATTGGATGCGACTGCCGTAAGAATATATTACAACCCTTTTTATTGCATGATTTTATTGCACATTTATTTTAATTTATTTTATTTTATTCTATCATATCATCATGGTTTTGTTCGAACGAGTTGCATTACTATATTACAAAAAAGAACATGTAATTATTTAGCACAATTAAGGAATTTTTTAAAACTAATTAATTGAAGTGAAATTATTAAAAATGAAAGGCAAAATTTGAGACCCCTGACTGGGTTCGAACCGGCGACCTCTAAAACTCTAGATCTATTGCGTTGAGTGCTTGAGTTGGGGTTCGGGGCACCGAACAAAAACGATGGCTGCAGGTGTTTCACAATCTTTATTTATTACAATATGCGTGAGAGAAAACAGGCTGGAAGAAAACAAGAAACGTTAGACAAGACTCGAAGACTTGAAGAAACGATTTACAAACCTGGAGCAGGCACGCCGGAGTTATCAGATAACGATGGCTAGCCATACGTCTCGCAGCCCAAGGTCGCACATATGTATTTTACGAAAGACACGACAAGAAAAGGATCAGGATTACGTGTTGGCGCATAATGCTGCTTGGGATGCATGGCGACATAATAAGTCACGATCGCGCATCATGTCTAGAAAACTAAGATTTAGGTTCATACATAACAAAGAAGAACATGTAATCATTTAGCACAATTAATGAATTTTTAACATTAATCAATTGAACTGAAATTATTAAAATTAAAAGACAAAATTTGATGCCTCTGACTGGTTTCGAACCGGCGACCTCTAGGACTCTAGAGGTATTGCTAGTATTGAGTCGCATATTGGATGCGACTGCCGTAAGAATCAATTGGAATCTTTTTTATTGCGTGATTTTATTGCTCATTTATTTTAATTTATTTTATTTAATTCTATAATGTCATCATGGTTTTGTTCGAACGAGTATCATACTTTTCATAATAAAGTTCGAGTTACATTACTATATCACAAAAAAGTACATGTAATCATTTAGCACAATTAAGGAGTTTTTACAATTATTTAATTGAACTGAAATTATTACAAATGAAAGTCAATGTATGAGGCCCCTGACTGGGTTCGAACCGGCGACCTTTAGAACTCTAAAGCTATTGTTAGCATTGAGTCGCATATTGGATGCGACTGTCATAAGTCTATATTACAGTCCTTTTTATTGCATGATTTTATTGTTCATTTATTTTAATTTATTTTATTTTATTTTATCCTATAATGTCATCATGGTTTTGTTCGAACGAGTATCATACTTTTCATAATAATGTTCGAGTTACATTACTATATCACAAAAAAGTACATGTAATCATTTAGCACAATTAAGGAGTTTTTACAATTAATTAATTGAACTGAAATTATTAAAAATGAAAGTCAATGTATGAGCTCCCTGACTGGGTTCAAACCGGCGACCTTTAGAACTCTAAAGCTATTGCTAGCGTGGAGTCGCATATTGCATGCGACTGTCATAAGAATACATTGGAGTCTTTTTTATTGCACGATTTTATTGCACATTTCTTTATTTTACTTTATTCGATTTACTTTAATTGCATCAACATTTAATATGCGATCCATAATGACAAGTAGAGTTGACACTTCTAAGATGGGACACGTGCACTTTCAAACCATAATTAAAATATATCCAATCCGAGTGTTATACGTTTACAATTAATTAATAGCAATTAGTAACATGAATAAATCGTCCTATACTAAAAACCGATATAAATTACAAATAAACTCAATAATGAACACTTTTGAACCTTTTTATTATAAATTAGTTGCAAATGTCAAGCATAGGAAAATCAAACGTAAAATGGGTTAATCGAATCGAATCCACTCTCGAGGTTGCGCTCCGTAATAGTGTCGCTCTTCGAGCGAAGGTGTTAAACACCATCAGCCCACAGGATGTCAATTATTGATACGGTAGGGCTTTCGGATTAGCCAACCGCTCGAATGCTCTTCTAGTTGGTCCCGGTGCCGTGAGGTGCGAAAGGGGGCTCGCTGGTCGCCCCCGCAGTGGCGGCACGGTCTGGACGAATCGATCGCGCATACCGCAGCGTGTCTCGTCGTCTCCAAGGAGGTCTGCCGCATCCGAGGGGTGGTTTTCGGTTTGGAAGTGCAGCTGAGGCCAAGAACAAAAGTGTCGCCGCCTTTGTCTCCTACAATGCCAAACTCTAAACGCCGCCATGCCACCCCCTCGAAGACCTCTGAAGAGAAGCGCGCCAAAGCAGGAGTTTAACTCTCCCCCAATCTCGGTGAGATCGATCCGGCACGTGGCGGACGATGGCGGCGTGCAGTGGTGGCGGCGAGTGCTGAGGCGTGGAGGCGAGGCAAGGCGGTTGTTCGATTGACCATTTCAGCCACACAATAACCAATTCATTAACGGCTGGGAACAATGGTGGGAAACCGAACGGAATAATTACACTTGATCGTCGGGCAATTAAGAAAATGAATCGTGATGACGATGAGTTGATGAGGAGGGATTTTCTAATTAGGGAGAGGGAGAATTTGTGGGGAAAGGCACAGTTTATGCTATTCAAGTTGGCTTATGTTTTTTTTCCATATTTTTTTTTGTCTATGACTATCGATAAATATCGAAATTATAGTGAACAAAATTTCGAAATATATTAGAAATTCGAAAAGTATTGTGAAAAATCGTAATATCGAGAAATTATCAAGTATATCGAAAAAAATATCTAAAAATTATTGAAATATTACATTGACACGAAATAATATTTATCTATATATCGACAAATTTATCAATAAAGCGAAACCCCACATTATTTCGAATGATTATAGAAATATTTGATTATATCAAAAAAATCGAGATTTTTCATTATATCCAAATACATGAAAATTATTGAAATATATCATCATATGACAAATGTAGTATAAAATTATTATTTTTTTGTTTGATTTTACCGAGCATCGACTGCTATGGTCATTAGCTCTATTCAATTCTTTCTCAATGTAATTAGTCATACTATAGGCTAAAACTATTGATAAGAAGAAGAATTCACTTTAATATGCATCCCCACCGGGAATCGAACCCGGGAACTCATGGACAATGGTCATCGACCATACCACTGCGCCACTTGGCTGGACTTAAAATAATTTAATCGAGATATTAAGCAATTATCGCTGTGCAGCAAATTTGGTAGCCTTCTCGCCTACCACGCAGACGGACTAGGTTCAAGGCCCGGTGAACTGGGCACTCCACTAATGTGAATTTATTATAAACGTAAATACACTCTGAAATTTCTCTTAAATCACATTAATTCACATTTTGAAAAATCCACCCAGCCAAATATCACAACTTCAAATCACTCAACAATCGCAATGCGCAATGCACAAACTTGTAACAAGAAACCAGATACACGACGCAATACAACAATAAAAAACAACATCACACAGTACCAACAAACAAATATATAACAGGTAATATGCACAAAAACAATAAACAATGTTTTCCATGGCCAGGTTCGGGGACTGAATACAAATTTATTATTTAAAGAATTATCGAAATATATCATTGCCTCAAAAAATATCGAAATTATCGGTAAATATTAATAGATCAAAAAAAAACAAACAATTATCGAAATATCTAATTAGATGTATCTAATATGTATCGATATTTATCGATATCACATGAAATTATATCATTATTTCAAAATACGTTGCAATTTTTCATTATAAACCTCAATATATTTAGCCATACTTCAATATATGTAAAATAATCAAAAATATATTTAAAAATCAAAAGCAACATCAAAACATGGATTCTCAGAGTATGGAGTTTTCATGACTTGGCATTTTTGATGGTTTTTTTTCTTATTCGAGAGTAGCTATTTCAATATATATTTTTTTATAAAAGCACAAAGCAAAACTTCTATTACTACCTGCTGCTTTCCTTGCTTTGTATAAATGACAGCCACTGATTGTACTCTTCCTACATGTTATATCCCACCGCCACCGCCCGCACCCAACCTACTAGATCACTCTCATTCCTGTCGGTCGAGGGCGAGTCTCTCTACGTCCCTATGTGGTTCGGGGAGTTCGACGGGACGAGACGCAACCACACAGACGTGTATCCTGCTGATAGTAGTTATCTTGAATGACGGCGGCCGCCCGTCACATACTTTCGGCGTACTTACAAACACGAAGCAGCAGTCATGATGATCGAGGTATAATGGACGCGCAGGGAAATTAAGGAGGGGTTTTTAGCGCAAGGCTGAATTCTGGAATCGTTACAATCCGTGCAATCCACTCGGCAGGCAAGCAGGACCGCAGGGGGCGAACGACGGGGGGCGGCGATAAGCGGCGAGACGCCGAATTTCAAGAATGACAACCTCAAAGCCACCGACGCCAACGCCGGAGACCAAATTGGGCGTCTCGAATCTCCACCTACTCCTCTTATCCCTCGATATCCTCTCCCTCCTTCTTCTCAATACCCTCACACTCCTCTGCTGGGCACTCTCTCCGGCACCCCGGGACTATTTCTATCCTCCACCAAAGTCCAAAGTCTGATTCTCTTCCTCTACCAGTCGTCTGGTTCGATGTCGGTCGTCGGGACATCTCTCCTGCTTTGTGGGAAGGGTAGTAGCTCCGGGAATAACGGGAACCTAAGCATCACCAAACGATCTGATAGCACAAAAGCCACCTCACAGTCATACAAAAGGTAAGATCTCCAATGGGAAGCCCAACGGCGACGATTTAGAATAATTCATAAACATGGACTTTTGACATTGGCATTTCCTGCAATATTTCCTCCTCGTCCTCTTCAACCTCCTCCTCCTCCTCCTCCTTTTCGTCCTGCCCTTCTACAACTCCCTCTCTCTCCCTCTCACTCCCTCTCACTCCCTCTCACTCCCAATAATATTTCCAAACTTACACAAGAAAGCCAAAAACAGGCCGGATTATTCGTACAAAAATGATTACTTTGGAACCATGAATATTAATACAGTTTTTGCGATTTTTCTCGTTTCCCCTTTTTTTTTCCTGCTGGAAGGCGCAACGTTGATTTACTTTTCAATCTGATAGTAACCCACACAACCTTTAAATCATCCCCGTTTTGGGGATGATTGTGAAAGTCGTATTTTTTTCTTTGGCGCTCGGAAATGTTGGAATGCTTCTGGTTTTGGTGATAATAGATTCCTATTATGAGCGCACCTTTATCGAGGTTCCATTCTAGACGACTCCCTATTCTTCGGTGTTGGTAGAGTTGGAAGAATGGGAAGTGTGAGAAGACTGGGTAGGTGTAGAAGCAAAAAGTAGATAAAGGAATCGGGAGATTCATGATTTAGACGACGATCGAGGTCGGGGACGAAGACGAGAACGGGCCAGTTCGGCGGCAAGCCTCCATAAAAGCGAATATCTGTCTACTAGCGCTGACTCTGATCAAGTTTGGCGGGAAAAACGATTCGACGCTTCCCAATGGATATGGCTCGAGGTGGATCGAAGCAAGTTCGCACCTTATTATAGGGAAACAAACGACGTACGATTATATCTAGGGGAAATCTGGAAATCTGGATGGAATCAAGACGTTTTATATTATTCTGAAATTTGACATGATTAGAATTGTAGGGATACAAATGGCGCGAAATTTTGCCATCCATATTTTTATCATTAATACATCTATATAGAATTTCTATATAGAAAAGAAAATTAAGTATTTAATGAATATTTTCCAAAGTCTAATCGAAATATCGAAAAAGTCCTTTTCGGCTTTTCAACTTTTTAATTTTTTTTTTAACTTTGAAGTTTAAACTTTCTTGAAGTTTAACTTTAAGTTTAACATTTTTTAAACGCATTTTCAAAACGTATCTATACAAATTTATTAATGAATATATATGAATTTATTAAAAATATATAAAATTTCCTTAAATATCCAATAGATATCTAAATATTGAAACCAATGTAAGGGCACAAATCTAGAAATATCGCGAAATATGATAACTAATGTAATTTTGAAGAAATATCAACATTTTGCAGAAAATTCGTGAAAAAAAGAAATAGGAGCAAAACTCGACCCATCTTTTTTAAAATTCTAAACCGAGATGGAATTTCCTACTTTTCCGATTTGGACGTATAAAATTCACAAGCTGGTGGTATAAAAATCAAAATCGGAATGCAATTTGCCTGATGCCCAAACCACCTCCATCGGCTGCTTGCCGAAAACGTGTTGGCGCGCGCGTATTCGCGAATCGAATTACGCATTCAAATTGCAATGTATTGACGACGACGACGACGACGACGCCAACGCTGGCAACGACCACCACCGCCCTCTCCGTCTTCTTCACGGTGGCGGCAGAGCTCCTAGGTTGGATGCGTATTGAATCTCCGTTTTGTCGCCGGTCTTACAGCAAACCCGTGTGCCCGAAAGCCAATATAATGTCCCCACTTCATAACGGATGACTGGTGGGAAATCCCATTTTTATTAGAAATCGGCGGCGGCGTGCCGCGTGCGTGAGCAGCATCCCGGGATTGCGGAATAAACCGGTATGTGTGTACGCGCCGTTTTTCCAGAGTGTTGAAAACGGCTGAAAGGAGTATGTGCTGCAAAGTCCTCCTGTTGAAGACGTGAAGGGATCACGACAACATGTATGTCTGAATGCATGTGTACGCGTGCGTATGTGTGAAAGTGTGTGTGGGTGTGGGTGAGTGTGCGCTTGCGAGGGTGTGGGAGGGTGTGGGAGAGCGTACCCGGGTGCCGAGTGCCTCATAAAAGCTCGTTCACATGATCCTTATGCTTCCTTCCACTGCGTTGCTCCTTGCACGCCACGTGTGCGCCTTTTTTTGCGCGCTTAACCGGTGACAAAATATTGCACACCGTGTGCGTGCTGTCTGGAATACATACGGCTTAAATGAATGAAGGGGGATATTATATCTTGGAAAATATCTACTTTCGCAAAATATTCCTCTTTGGGATTAACTATTTCTGTTTTTTCTTTGAGGAAATAGAATTGTGGAAGTAAAACGTGGAGGGAAAATATTTCCCGCCAATTTTCAACTTATTTAAGTATTGAAGGGTTGCATTTTTTGTGACGCATGATTTCTTGAAAATTTATCGATTTTGAGGAGCTATAATGCGTTTATTAGTAAAATAATAGCTCAATGAATGATCACATTCGAAACAGAACCTATTCATCTTTAATTTCATGTTCAGCCATTTTTAGAATACTTCTTAGTTTCCCCGCAAAATTGACTTTTCAAAACAATGTTTTACAAAATTTCGAATATTTGTCAATTTTGAAGAGCTGCAGCGCCTTATTTAGAAACTTTACAGTTCTATTGATAAAATTATTTCAAGCAGAAACTCGTCTTCTTTCATTTAACGCCGGGCAAATGTTGGTATTTCTATTTGTTTAGTCGGAAATTTGAATTTTCCAAAACTAGTTTTTGAAATATTCGGAAATTTCTTAAATTTAAAGAACTGTAGCGTCTTTTAGAAATTTCACAGATCCAAGGATGGAATTATTTGAAATACCAACACTTCTTTTTTCAATTTACGTTGAGAAAATTTTGGTATTCTTATTAGTTTAATCAAAAACTGCAATTTTCCAATTTGTATTCCTTCTCACAATGTGTTTTTAAAAATTTCAAAAATTGTGAATTTTGAAGAAATGTAGCGCTCTTATTACAAGTCTCAGAATTCTGAGAATACTCCTATTGTAAGCAGTAACTCTTCTATTTTCATATGTCGTTGAGAATCTTCTATGAGAATTTTTGGTAGTGTAGCCGAAAAATGAAATTTTCCAAAACGTGGTTTTACAAATTTTCAAAACTTGTGAACTTTGAATAGCCGTAGCGCCCTTCTTATATATCTTGCAAAACTGCTGAACACGTTATTGCAATTGGCAATTCTTCTTCTTTCATATGACGAGAGTAAGATATATTATCTCTACTAATTAAACCGGAAAATGAAGTTTTCCAGGGCGTGTTTTTAGGTATTTCTAAAATTTGTCAACTTTGGAGAGCTATTGCGCCCTTATTATAAGTCTTAAAATCGGTGTACAATCTTATTGCAAGCAACAACCCTTTCTCTTTCATATGTCTTGGAGAAAATTTTATTATTTTATTTAGTATAGGCGGAAAATTAAATTTTTCAAAACAAGTTTTTGAAATATTCGGAAATTTCTTAAATTTAAAGAACTGTAGCGTCATTTAGAAATTTCACAGGATGGAATTATTTGAAGCAGCAACTCTTCTTCTTTCAATTTACGTCGAGAAAATTTTGGTATTCTTATTAGTTTAATCAGAAACTGCAATTTTCCGAATTGTATTCCTTTTCACAATGTGTTTTTGAAAATTTCAAAAATTTTGAAGAACTGTAACGCTCTTCTTACACGTCTCAGAATTCTGTGAATAATCCTATTGTAAGCAGTAGCTCTTCTTCTTTTATATGTCGTGGAGAATCGTTTAATATCTAATATAATATAATATCTAATACAAGTGGCAGAATACATTAAGTGTAGTGATAAGTGCATAAACAGTTTTAACGATAATGGTCATTCCTAAACATTGTGTATAAATATTCTTATATCTTATCATAGTAATGTATTGAATTAATGTATGGTATGAATGATAATGTCTGATGTATCTTTTGTAAATTGCATTAATTGAGTGTTTGCGAATTTGTATGAGTGGGCCATGATGTCGTGGCAATTAGCCAGAGGTCCCGACTTCCAAATAAAGTCGTTATCGCCAGGACTCTTGTTATCGCGTCGTCATGCGTCATTAGTAGTTAAATCATTAGTATGTAGCTTTAGGTTCAGAGTTAGGAAATAAAGTTCTCTTCGTGAACACATCGTCTTCACATTCCTTCCATTCCTGCACTCCGCTGTCTTGTCAGCAGCGTTACGGGTTCGACCAGAAGAAGTCGTTTCCAGTACAAGGCATTTACTGTACCTGTGCCTCTGCTAGATAGATAGATAGATAGATAGATAGATAGATAGATAGAGTTGCAGCAGCGCACTTCACAATATTAATCTCCTAGAGAGTAGAGTTCAAATATTTTAAAATTCTAGGTCTCGAAAACATCAATGCCTAATTTTGAAATTTCATAAATTTAAATTTAAAAAACCATCAGACACGAAACCTCCATTCTACGGCAACAGGAAGATCCTTAATATAGATTTATTTAGTGTGAGCTGGTTTTACACTCCTCGCATGACCCAGTTTCCTGGTCCGACTCGACACGGGCGTAGGAGTGAACTGCAAACGACAACATTAGTACATTGTAGTAGTAGTAGGTGTACAGGGCCTCGGCCCCGACTCCTAGGTACTCTCAGCTGGATGATCCCTCGCCCGACTCCCAGGGATTCGCGCGCCCATTTCGGTATGCACAACGCGAAGCCAAGGGCGCTTCGGAGCCGCGAGCACGTCGCGTAATATCCCGCGGGACAACTTTGACATTTACGTACGGTTACGGGGGAACCACCGACGCCCCAACCGACGACGACGAAGCCGCGTCGGGATCTGTGTTCTACACGACGTTAGAGGCGGGTCTCAACAAAAACGTACACCTTTTGCAACGCGCCGCGGTTGTAACATAAATTAATCTAAATGCGAATTAAACTACTTTTTGTATTTATTTTTATTGCTTCCAACGCCATTTCCTTTCTGATTGTATTTATGACTCTATTATTATTTGTGGGTTCGATTAATGTTTTAGAAGTACTTTTATTTTTTTTTTAGATTCAGTGAAAGCGGAAAAAGAAAGTAAAAATTGAAAGCCAAGAATGTAAGCCAAAATGTATTTCAAAAAGAAAGTGAATTTTGAAGAACTGTAGCGCCTTTATTACAAGTCTCAGAAATATGTGCATAATCTTATTGTAATCAACAACTCTCCTTCTTTCTCATGTCGTTGAAAAATATTTCTTATCTTTTTTAATATACCTGAAAAAAATGAAATTTTTCAAAATTTCTTTTTTACAACCTCCAAATTTTCGGAGTTTTGACGTTCTATAGTGCCCTTATTACAAGTCTCAGAAATCTATGTATAATCATATTGTGAACAGTAACTCTTCATTCTTCTCATGTCGTTGTGAAAATTTTATTATCTTTACTTGTATAGACAGAAAATGCAATTTTCCAAAACGTGTTTTTACAAATATCAAAAGTGTGTGAAATTTGAAGGGCTTTAGCGTCCTTATTATAAATGTCACAAAACTATAGATAACCTAATTATAGGCAGAAACTCTTCTTCTTCCATATGCCGAAGAGAAAAATGTATTCTCTTTACTGGTATAACTAGAAAATGAAGATTTCCAAAACGTAAAATAAATAGAATTCTATCTGGATAAATTCATTGAATATTTCAGATTGTTTTTTAAGAAACAAGTCTCAGAAAACGTTATAAAATCTTATTGCAATCAGCAACTCTCCTTCTTTCATATGTCGCTGAGAAACAATTATCATTGCTTGAATACCCGGAAAATGCAATTTTCCAAAACGTAAAATATGTAAAATTCCTTAATTTTCGATATTGAAATACTTAGAAATATTAATTATCAATCTATTCTAGTTTGACGTGTGTACATCTAAAATAAACGTATTTAAATATAATTAAAACAAGATATTGCATACCTTCTACAACATTTGATTGCACCATAAAAAGTTTCCCGCATGTGGGTTATACAAACACGTAAGGACATTTCGGGAGGTTTATGGGGCAACGCGGGCGATTAGATATTTAATGCGGGGAAAGGTCGAGTTTATGGCAGTTTTTTTTTTTCATTAACTCAATCGGATCGATTTCGGTAATGCAGCGCTCTATCTTTCAGAGTCTTGGCATTAATAACGAGTGCTGAAACTTTTTAGGGGTCCGGAATCGAAAGTCTCCTCGCCTGCCTGCCTCCTTTCCCCCTTTCCTCCATTTTCCATTCCTCTTTTTTGCCTTCTTCCTCTTTTCCTATTTCTCAAACCTCTTTCAACCTCCTTGAACTTCCTCAATTTGATGGGACATTGTTGGGGGGCAACCTCCCTTCCAAACGCCCCCCTGGTTCTAAACATAGTACAACTATGAAAGTAGAGAGGATAAAGGATGAACGACAAAGCATGGCAGAGTACAAAAGTCTCAAGGCGAAAGGTACGACCTACCGAGTCATAATACCTTCGAGGAAACAAAGAATAAATTGCAGGCTGAAAGTGCTGACAAATCGATTTCGGACATATACCATCCCTTCACTCCACCGTCCTTCCTTCTTTCTGCTGTTTCCACCATCGGCTGATATAATAAATAAATACTATACTGGATAAAAGGAGTGGAGGCGGGGAGAGTGGTGGATCAACACCACGTAGAGCTCGTTTTCTTCCAGAAAGAAACCGGTAAAACGCTACCGGAATTTCATCAGGAAACAGCTTGCGAATTATTGTCTAGCCTTTAGCCTTCTTGTTTTCGATGACTAAGATATTAATCGGCGGTCAGAAATAATAGGGATATAAATATAAAAGAAGAAATTATCCTTGGAAATTCATTGTGTGATTTTTATTAACATTTATTTATTTTGATATCAAAATAATCAATAATCTGGGCTATTTTGACCCACAATTGTGAAATATTGGAAAGACCAATTTGATTCTTAGTGTGAATAATTTTAAATATAAACGACACTATCATTGCGTTAAATTAAGTTTAATAATGATTTTCTAGCGTGTGAATATTAGAAATTTAAGTATGTATTTTGACCAAAAACACGTTCTGGAAAATTGCATTTTCCAGCCAAGCTAATAAAGATATTAAACATTTCTCAACGACTTATGAAAGATAAATAGTTGCTCTTTTTAATATGCTTATCCATAAATCTATGAGTCTTTTAATAAAGGCGCTACGGTTTTTCAAATTTGACAAATTTATCAATATTTCCATATCAAATTTTGGGTAATTGCATTTTCCCACGGCACTAACGAAAATATTGTAATTTTCTCAACTGGAAATGAAAGACGAAGGGTTGTTCTTTCTTATAATATTATCCGCATGTTGTAACACTATTCATAAGGGCAGTACAGCTATTCAAAACTTGATCAATTTTTAAAAAATTCAGAAATATATGTTTGGAAAATTGCATTTCCCGGCTAAACTAAGAAGGTTTTATTTAATTTTCCCGACACAACATAAAACAAGAAAGTTATTGTTTTGAACAAGTTTATGCCTAGGTATGTAAGACTTCCCATAAGGGCACTACATCTCTTCGAATTTGGCAAATTTTCGAAATTTTCAGAAACACATTTTCAGAAATTTGCATTTTCCTTCTTAACCAAAAGGGGTATTCAAATTTTCTCAACGAGAAATGAAAAAAAGGATGTTATCGTCACGAATAAGTTTATCCGCAGATTTGTAACCCTTCTTATAAGGGCCCCACAGGTCTTCAATTAATGGAAATTTTCGATAATTACAAAAAAATATGTTCTGAAAAATTGATTTTTTTGGCTAAACGAATAAAAATATTGAATTGTTCTAGACGTGAAATGAAAGAAGAAAGATTGTTATTTCGAATAAGTTTATGCCCAGATATGTAAAACCTCTCATTAAGGGCACCACATTTCTTCGAATTTGGCAAATTTTCGAAATGTTCAGAAACACATTTTCAGAAATTTGCATTTTCCTTCTTAACCAAAAGGGGTATTCAAATTTTCTCAACGAGAAATGAAAAAAAGGTGGTTGTCGTCACGAATAAGTTTATCCGCATATTTGTAGTAACCCTTCCCATAAAGGCCCTAGAGATCTTTAATTAATGTAAATTTTCGAAAATTACAGAAACAGGTTATGTAAATTTGCATTTTCCGACTAGACGAATAAAAATATTTAATTGTTCTCAAAGGGAAATGAAAGAAGAAAAGTTGTTGTTTCGAATAAGTTTATGCCCAGATACGTAAGATATCCCATAAGGGCATTACATCTCTTCGAATTTGGCAAATTTTCGAAAATTTTAAAAACACTTTTTTAGAAATTTGCATTTTCTGTCTTAACCAAGAGAGGTATTCAAATTTTCTCGACGAGAAATGAAAAAAAGGATGTTATCGTCACGAATAAGTTTATCCCCAGATTTGTAACCCTTCTTATAAGGGCCCCACAGGTCTTCAATTAATGGAAATTCTCGTTAATTATAGAAACATGTTCTGTAAAAATTGCATTTT
>WSZQ02071798.1:0-19480 GCA_019419845.2 Weissflogia rhopalogaster
AATTGACTTACAAGGGGAGTCTATCAATTGCACATCTCAGATTTCGATAAAAATTTTGGTTTATTTTCAGGATGTCCTCTGCTGACTTCCAGTGGACTTTCCAGCCTGATCCAACTGCGCCACATGCGAGAACTCGAGTTGACAAATTGTCCGGGCGCATCTCGCGAACTATTCGACTATCTGCGGGAACACCTCCCCAGGTGTCTCGTAATCGAATAAATCAATACTCAGACAAAACGCCATCGGCGCGCGAGAGAAGCAACTACGGGCTGAGCAATTGATTGATGACCGCATCAATTGAATTAAATTTAGTGCAATTAATTACACTATATAGAGTGCGGAGCTTTGAGTTAAAGAGTCAACACAACCGATGGAATTTCCAGCATTTCCGCCACTCGCCCCGATACAACTCGACTGGTTTCTACAATCCCACTCTCACGCCAAACTCGGAGAAAATATTGCATGTAAAAAATATTGTAGGTGAAATGGCAGCAAGCAAAGTTTCCAAGCAATATTTAATTACACACTGTGCGCTGTTTTATCGCTCTACCCTCAAAAAAAAAACTTTGCAAACACGAAACGACGATATGAAAAAAGAAACTACAGCAAGAACTACTTACGAATTTCTAAAACTGTAATACATCAAATTTATACACTCACAATGTACTCAAAAAAATCTACACCAACGATATACTTTACATAAAAAAAACTCTTACGAGAAAGGAAGAAAAAAGCTTTTTAGCAGAATTTACAATTTATACACTCACACCCACACTAATCATGTACTTGTAATTGCCAGTAGAACGATAAAATGGTGTAAATTGTATTTAGGTATTATCGATGACAATGACGACCATCAATGTACACAAACACAACCGAAACAAACAAAAAAACAAATCTTTGCTTCCGCTGATTATATTGAATTTCATATATTTGGAATTGCGACATCAGAGCAAACCCAGACAACACGCTGTTCTAACTGTTATTACTATTTAGATGGTATTTAAAGTATATATTTTTATAGAATAGTTGACGACATAAAAAATGCGCCCCACAAACTCCCCGAATCTGATGGCAAATGTTTAGCAAAAAGACTTATTGTTAGACGTGACGAGTTTTCGGAGAAGTGCACCTAGTACGGCGCTTTCTGTATCATTAGAACTCGTTTTCCCTGAAATACATGCATCTATGTATCATTCTCAAACATTGGATGTTCATCAAGGAAAGATTCATTCATTTCACGACAGTTAAATCTGAGAAAAGCGCACTATTTAAAACTTAGTTTTGTATCGTTCAAATACGCGGTGATTAATGCAATTAGTATCATTTTAATTGATATAACTTTAAACAATTAGCCGTTTACACTTAAGGTAGTGGTATGAAGTCATTTTGTCCTGCCCGGAAAGTTTTATTTACGCATGCGTGAGTTTACTGACCTATTTTTGACAGATTGTTAATAGACACAATCTTGTGTAATTCATTTGAAGATTCGAGTCAGTAATTTATACATAATTCTTCGCAAATTCCTGGAATGTATAATAACGCTGATGCGCCTGCGGTCAAAGGTTGAACGCATGACAGTCACATCGCCCCAAAAGTCAATCCACTTACGCATGCGCAAAACCAAAAATTATCCGACATGACAAAAGGGCGCAGACCGATACCATGTCACTTGAGCTACTTCTCTCAAAGAAAGCTTAAGGTCTCTAAAGTGACATATTAGAGAGGCTGAACACTTAAATCTTGTTTATCTAGTGCAATATATTATTCAAAAAACGAAATTTAAAGAAATGCTAAACTAACAAAAAAAACGCTAATCTTATAAACTAAATACCAACACGTTAAACACGAATTTAGACCTCGTTGCGTATTAAACTATACTTTAATGCCCCTAATATTTTAACGCTCGAATGGAGGAATGTGAACGATTTGCTACGAGAAAGCAATTCCAATCGTACTGTTTGTATTATCAAATTTGACAATTGTTTTTTTCTAGAACTCTAGTTATTAACTAATTACGTGTAATTTTATGTACATTGTAGTATTTTATAATTTGTATAAAAAAGTCCAGGAGTACTGAAGATTTTACGGATAGAGCATGAACGTGGTTCATGGCACAATTATGTACATTTAAATTAAATTGCGTCAGACTTGTTTTAATGTGACGATAATTAGAATGTTTTCCAAGGAGACAATTGACAAACAGGAACAGAAAATAAAATAGGTATTTTATAAAAATCCATACAATTCTTTATTCGTCGGAATTATTCCACCATGATAGTAATCCTAAACCTGGTTCGTTTATGCTACCCTGTAAATAAAATAGTGTTAACAGTGTAGTCTACGGTACATGAAATTGCCTACATTTAAAAGTTTTCATATGAAATTTCGGTGTACAATTCCAAACGGCATGGATTTGCAAAATAAATAGTGGATAAATTTGAACCAATATCGTTATTTTTTGACATGCATTATCAGAAGATGACGAAATATCGATATTATAAGTCTATATCGAGATTATTGGATTTAGTTAGTATCGCCATTAACACATATCGGTGAAAAATATAAAAATAAGAGGTGGACATTAACCTGATTAGGAGGGATCCCCCTGTTTTGTCATATGTCTCATGGGGACTCCTCTCGGTATTTATTGATATGTCTCTGACATTCTGCTGCCGAGTAAAGCTCGAAAAACAACATGGCATCTGACTAGTTAGAATTCATGCCTAGTTAGCAAGCGTTGGCAAATTGACGTTAAACTATTTCATGTACCGTAGGCGCATACATTTTTAATCTGCATAGTTCTTTTCACGGAAACAAAGTGAATGAGCACGGATCCATTTTAAAGATTTTCTTCTTGAAAATTGAACAAATATACTTACTATCAAATTATAAGGAATCTTCGCCTCTTTAGATATATCTGCTTTTTCCAACATAGTCGGTTGTGGTTGAGTCGGGCAAGTCTCCCGAAACGCCTCAGCAGTCACCCTGAACCTAATGGTCTCACCGGCATCCATAAACAAATCATGATGTCCTCCATCACCAGTGTCATACTCCCAAACCCATGCCTGCTCGGTCTCATCAAATCTAGATGGATGCTGTAGGGCACTTGGAGGGATGACAATATCATCAAAGAAGCCAAGAGAAACTAGAAAATATGTTGTCTAAGGAATCAATAGATTGTAAAAATACTTTAAAGTAATACTAACCATGTACACCTTCTTCACTACAACACCTAATTTTTCCCAAGAGAATCTCTTCAATGAATGGCCTGAAGACTATATAACGAAATGTTACTCTTGTATGCGACGACCCATCTCCAGGAAATATGTACGATTCTTCTAACTTTGTTATATCAAAAAGGGCTATACATAAACCGACGTCAAGTACAACCTGTAATGGTAAATTGTAAATTTGCGGATGAGGAGATGTGTTTTGAATGTCAACCTTATTTGCCAATTTTTTGTTTAGCTCGCCACTGATTGCTTCATTTAGGTTGATGTCGAATTGATCTGGTTGGATTTTGGTCACATTTTCCATTTCTGCTAGGACAAACATGTTTGGTATTTAATTGTTTGTCCTCGTTTGGTTTGCAGAATGTTGGATTATGGTATGGTGAAAGAGATGAGATTAAATTATAGTTTTTTAGGTTAGACTCTTCGTTTTATTTCGGTGATCATCGTTATCAAATTACGTAAAGAACAGTAATTAATGTAACATGAAAATTCAAAATTTACTAAGAATAACTAGTAGTTTGTAAGCCCGTATAGCTGTGATTTCTTTTAATAATTGACTTAGAACGCTAAAGTAAATGTTACGTTCAAAACGTTACCTATTTTGTCCATTAAGTAGTTTTAATTGCTTCCTCAATGTTGTATGTTTACTTACCCTTTTTCTGTTCAAACTTTCCGGTTCTTAGTTTCAGACAGAGGAGAATGCAACTTAATACGATTTACTGTAATTTGAGTTGTACTTGTCAAATCGGTACAAGAAAAAACGGAAACGTATGCAGTATCCCGTATATTACAAGTATCATAATATATTGCAAATTTCACGGAATTTAAAATCTTATAGAAGTTGTAATCCTTTAATTGAAATTACTCAATTATAAATCAAATTATAGAATTATCCTTATCCGAGGCTTGCAGTTTCTTCCATTTTCCGGTTTTGGTGCCGGCAAGATTTTCCGCGAGATACTCAATCTCCCGGCGTACTTCCGACAAAAAGAAGAATTACCTGTTTCTTTTCATTATATCTATCCAATAAGTTTTATTTAAATAGTATTAGCGCTAGCTGAAAATAAAACAATGAAAAACAAAAACATCCTTTGAAAGTTCTATTATCTTCAAAATGTAATATAATATTCAAAGTTAAAAAGATACTGGCTCTGTTAAAACTGCATTTTTAAGTAACATCCCTCCTGTTACTTATGTCAGGGTGCCAATTTCAATTCGCAGGAATATGTCTTCAAAAATACATTACATTAAAGTTCTTCCCGCCAAAAACGATTTCTTTATCTGCATTTATTCTCTATATAAAAATACTAACTGCACAGACCGTACAAGCTTACTTTGATTCACTTGCTTATCGATATATTGTTCATAGTCAATAGTGATACTCACACCCTGACATCAGCTGAATTTGCAACGTGTTCCACTTTTTCTTCCTCATTATATACTTTCTTATGGTAAATTTACTGATATCACAGAATAATATCTTACTTATACAGTAAAATTAAAATATTGTTGACAAACACAAACGCTTAAATCAATTCGGGTATGGTTTTTGTTGTTGTTGCATGTGTGGTTTGCATGTTTTCATGTCCATGGCACCTAAATATTTTTATACACAAACGTATAATCAAAAGTAAACTATGCGTCTTAAAAAATTATGTACACCAAACATTCGACGTTCAGCTTTACTTGGAATACAAACAATTCGAAACAAATACACTCGTAGATTAGATGAAATTAAACTAGATGCAAATTTAATTTAATGTTGCTCCTTTGTATTCAATGATGGGAACAGCAAACAAATTACGGTAACTATACGAACGCATTGTTTACCCCAATATAAAATCCCTTTTAGTTTAGTGACTAGCAAGTCCCTCGCAATTATATTCTACAAATTTCAGTAATTTTATTTGAATGGCCAAAATGTTAATTTATAATTACGTTATTGGCGTCACTTTTTAACTATTCTTCTTGTCATTAAATAAATGGCATCTTTTTCTTTCAATTATCAATAAACGAAATTGTACTGAACCAAAAAAGTCAAACCTTAAAAATAGTATTATAAAATAATTTAGTTGTTTCCTCTTATCTATACACAATGCAATTTATCTATTCGTAACTCTTCTTAAATCTTAACTGTTGTTATTTATCGTTAGGAACAACAACAACAGTGCATCATTTCTTCAATATTCGTCTTTGATTGCATTCAACTTAGTAAATTAATCATTTGTCTCCGGCATTTTTACATAGTCTTTGGTTGCGTCCGCAGCACGCGGTGAATTAAAAAAAGGGGGGAATGGAACATAAAGACAAGTTGGGACTTATTTAAAGTAGTAGATGATACACAAATTCAGTCGGTGGTGTGTATGTGTGTGTTTGAGTTGTTTGCTGAGCCTTCTTTTTGGCTTCTAGTCTCCCCGCGTGGCGACCTTGGTTTCGCTGCTTTGGCTGGCGCTGTTCACGATTCGATGCGCGGCGTTTGCGTGCGTGCGGTGCGGTGCACATGCAACTCACCGCCCGGTGTCCTGGGTTGTCCCTACTAACCAGAGCACACATCCGAATGCTCGTCCCAGGCAGTCACCTATAACAGGATTCGTATTTTTAGCGATTTAGTCTAATGCTGATGCGTTACACACACTAATGGATTTTATAGTCAAGTTGATACTGGAAAGTACAATACCATGAGTATCTCTTGAGGCGTAATACATTCGTTCTTAATTTGAGACTTTGTTAGTAAAACGAAACGTTTTTATAAATTTTGTTTTAAGAATTGTTACCTTGAATATTTAAGGATGGACCTTTTTACCAAGTCGAACAATGATTTTCGCGCTTTATTTTCAGATATTATAAAATTACTTAAACTTCTGATGATAATTTAATGTATAATTCATAAGCACAGTGTAACATTTTAACTTAAAATCCACATTTAATGGTTTGTATCGCCTCATTTTTTTTAGTTACTCGGTTGCGTACATTCTATCGTTAATTTTGATTAGAAATGAAAAACAAAACAGTTTTTGTAAATGTTTCTTGAATATTTCGTCAAATATTTTGAAGAAAAAGTTAAAATTGCATGTTTTTATACAGGTTTAAATATAAAGAAAAAAATTAAATTTTATATAAATATATATATATACACTTCTTCAAAAAAAGAAAAAAAATTAACGTCATATTCTAGAGACTTTAATTATCTATAAATTGAACAAATCGAATCTTTAGAATTTTCTCAATCGTGTACCAAAATCGAAAAGCGATGTTGCTAGAAAAGTATAAATTTGCGTCAACATGAGGATACTATTTTTATGAGCTTAACTTCGTAAATACTGAGAATGTCGACTTGAAATAGTCTAGCTATTGATTAAGATAATTTCCAAAAATCAAATTTTTGACCTGGTAAATGAGGCTATCCTTAAAAATTGCTCTTTCTTGATTGAGAATGAAGGTAAAGTGTTCGTAAATCGAGATACTTCGATATGTATAAAATACACACAAGATCTATACGTTTGGGATAGCAACAACAGGGTAAATTGCATACATGAGTAACATTAAGTTAGTTACGGTGTTAATAGGCAACCAAAAGTATAAATACAGGGATCACTCACAACCTTGAAAGCCAAGGGATATATAGAGAGGGGTCATGCCATTTTATGATCGTGTTTGAAATAAATTGTTACGGTAACGAATTACCCTGTTAATACGAATGAATTCTATATCCCGCATGTGAAGTCTACATATTTATACGTCTATGATGAAAACAATCTAAGCTAATGTATATAAAGTTGTCTACTTTCCTAGTAGCTTTTCACACTGCCGTCTTCAGGCCTGGAGCTTTTATGTCTAGACTTGAGTGACCAATGCATTTCAAAGGAGACACCTAGATTTGCACGTTTAATTCAAATCAAATTACCTCCTTTTTAATATATTGGTCAGACAAGGCTCGGCTTAAAAAAATCGGAGCTTGAAGCGGATAGTCTGAACGTCATGGCAAACAGGACGATGTGTTAATTCCAAAGAATCAATCACTCTGTTACCCAAAGTTTGACTAGACGTCTCTTATTCTTTCTATAGATTCTTACTATGACTCTTCCTCGAAAGTTTCATTTACGTAGTTATCGTAAAATCAAAATGTAAATATAACACTTTCGGTTGAAAAAGCAATAGAGATTCTATCCATTCTAACTAATAAAATAGTTTTACTAACCTGACACTCCCGACTGCAATACCACTGATTCCCACAACCGGCACACACAAACTGAGCTGCTTTCTGGTTGCAGCCTTGACATTGGGGCACCTCGTCGCCAGTGTCGGAATTATTATCCGTTCGAGACTCGCCGAGATCGGTGCTTTCATCAATGACTAGACGATCAACGCTATCTTCAGTCTCTTCTTCAACCTATAATCATATATGTTCAAAGGATTACCATTGTAATTGTTTTTCTTTTTAACAATAACAAATGTTTACATAATAGAGCCAGTAAGCTTACATTGTGTTTTCGCTTTGTTCGTCCATCTTCGTAATCACTGGTAACTGGGGTAATGGTAATTTCGCTGCGAGCCTGAAAGTTGCAAAGAATCAACATAACTCGATCAGTCAGACTGGCAAGACACGCAAACAGTTAAGTTGTGTAATGAAAATGAGTCGTGTTTCTTTGCAGATATGCAAGTGTGTCCGGATGTGGAGCGCATCTTACCTTGTTAGTGCTGAGGATATCAGAGATTGAGACATTAGATGATTTATTTGGATGCGCACCGTGGGTCTTGTCGGGTGCAGTTAGTAAACGGGCTAGTGTCGGACTGAACGTCGTGCGGCTATCCGTTTTTACTTGCGCCTGGAAAACGATCATCACGTGAAATCAAACCCTCACTACAAGGCACTTCACTCACAAGCGGAAATCGAGCGTTTCACGTTTCGGAATCAGATTATTAATCCAGGCAAATCAAGCATGTACAAATTGTTAGTTACTTCCAAATAGTGCCAATAAATAGGTGCCCAAGATACACATTGTATCGAAATTGCGCATGTATGACTACACCTAAACACGGTGTGCGATTTATTGCAAAAATCAGGGAATTTGTGAATGTTCGAATATGTTAGGTGGAAACAAAGAGATAGAAGTCCGTGATAAGATATTTGTTAGTACTTTCTGAGGGGGGTAGCACTAGCCTTCGGAGAAACAGAGAGGCGGGGTAGATTGGTGTAACTGAACTGATTTATTACTTTCGTCAGGATGCCGTGCAGTAACGAATTCGTCGGTGCGTTCGATGGCGAGGACGACGTCACTGCGTGGACTGTGACTTCCGGATATTGCGATGGTACCGGCTGCTGCTTTACAAACGACGCCGATTTCCTACGTTCGCAATGCGCAATTTGATCGAGAAATTCCTTGTACGTATTGCCAGGTTCGGGCGATTCGTTTTGAATCACATCGGACATTCCCTGCAAGATTATAAACCTCTGACGTTTACACACTTGAGAGATGCAGAAATGCTGCACTGATTAGGTTTTAGTTGATTTAAGTAGCCTTAACTTTATGTTAGTATGTGTGAATGCACATTGTCAAATGGACACCAATTGGTGATAATCGTAAAATGCGAGCACGCAATAAATACTTGAAATACTTCAAAACAAAACGTGACGATTCTAATTTTAAACACTTGCTGACTGAATTCCACAGGATATTTATACAAATATAGATAAAAGGGGTTTATTGTAACGATTTTGATCATGTTATAACATTGTAATTATCTGGAGTATATTTGTCACCATTTCAGAAAGTATCGATTCTTTTATTATTGTATCAACAAATATACGGAATCCTACAACTACAACAGGAAACTTTCCAGGTCCGTTGGTTTACGCGACTTATGTAAAGTCACCTGTATTAAGGAACCTGTCTGATGCGGAAACTAAATGAAATAGTTTGGTATAACGAACGGGGGTAGAATATTGAATTTTTTTGTGAATTATAACGCAACGCGTACTGATCAAATTAAATATTTGCCAAAAGCCATTTACCCTCTTATTGTTCTGACCTACAATAAACGAAATTGTAGATTTGAAATAAAAGTATTCATTTATTTGGATTTTCAGATTTCTGCGGCCTCTATTTTTGTTGTATGTAAGGTGTACGTGATTGGAAGAACATGATTTGCACGCCAAAAATCGTACAAATTGTCGATATTTTCCAAACAAACCAATGGTACCAAACTGAAATGCCGATACTTCTCGATACCTACATTTTGTGACACCCACAATCTGGAGAAACGCAAAATATAATATGTTGTTTAGAAATACTGATTAATATAATACAATGGTGTTTCAAGGTAGAAGTGTTCCAAGATCAGTATAAAGTTGTAGTCATAAATTTATAAACGATCAAATATTCGAATTACGAACACGATATTGTTCAATTTTACTTTAACTTTTGCCTATGATTTAACAAATTTGTTTTCAGGAACAATAAAATCGACATACGTCTGATAAAGCAAAGAATTGAGTTAGTATTTCGAAACACAGCTTTATATCATCACTAATTCACTATAAAAATGCATTTGTTTTTAACTAGTTGTGACTACAATAATTGCAAACACCCTGAGTAGGTAATTATAGCAAAATATTCAAATATCATCTAAAGTCATCTAAATAATAAAAAATTGATTATGCCCTTAATTAAGGAAACGGCTGAGGAACAAAAAGCAATATGTTATTTATTTGTTCTGTTTAATGAGTTATTGTATTCTTTAATTTGGATTAACTGTTGGTCAAGAAATAATTCATTTAATATAAAGGAAATAAATTGTGTGACAAAATTCAGTATATCACTAAATATAATTATGTTTAATGAATTGGGGAGGTGTTTCCAATTTATTTCATGGCAATTGTATGGCTTCTTATTGTCAAACAAAACGTGACGTCCCTAATTTCAATCTCAATGACTAATGCAACACATTAAAACAAATAGAGATAAGATTTGCTACGATTCTTCACACTCAAATCGTGTTTAATCATGTATTTACACACGTCCGAAATAGCGGATTAGGAAATTCCTTTAAAAGATAACCATAGAAAGTTTATGACGACATATCTATAATATTCTATCCGCTGTAGCCTGTAGTCTTAACGACCGTGTTAATGTTAGTATAACAATGAAAACAGTTCGAATGGTAATGATTCGAATAGAGTATAAGTCAAACTGTACTTACGTTCTCCATGGTGCTGAGCAAATGTGCAATTTCGCTGTTTGTGTCCTTTGGACGCACTTGTGCACTCAAACCATGCGAAACATTGGCGATGGTAAAGGTCCCACCGCTGGATGTAAACGCCGCCCTGTTGCTACCAGCCGAGTTGGAATCGTTCGAGTTACCATTAACGTTGCGAATCCGCCGTCCCCGTCGCGGCACCACTTCTGGATGTCGCTGACGGTAGTCGGCGATAATGGACTGGACATTACGCACCGGGCCCTTGGTGCGCCCCTTGTTTGGATCATGACCATTCAGCTCAACGCTATTATGTTGGTTGATCTCTTTGACAGTCTTAACTTCCTGCTTGGTGGCGTGCTTCGCCGGCGGGAGTGCGCACTGGCCATTCATCGTCGCATCCAGATGATTCGACGCTTCGCCATCAGAGGTAACTTCCAGACCGTTGGTCATAAAGCACACCTGTTTCTGCCTTTGAATGCGTAGGAGCAGTTCCTCCTTCATTTTCTTCACGTGAATAACATTGTTCCACTGTCGTTCCTTTTCCTTGGCGATGTCATCCAAATTCTGGATCTCCAACAGCAGTTTATCTTCCTCGTTTTGAATTTGCTCAATATTCGACATATCCAGAGCGTCAGTGTACTCCATAAGGATTTTGTTGCGTAAAAACGTCTCTTGTTGTATCTCCTTCTTGAGTTTCTTCGCCGGCTCATCGACATCCTCCTCCTCTTCGGAATTCTTGCGTTTGATGCATTTGTCATCGTCGGAATCGCCTTCAATTTTGATGGAATTCGCCAGCGAGAATGTCTCCGAGATGGTGAGCTGCGTACCATCCTCACAGAGATCAGCGGCATCCCGCGCCATCTCCGTGCGTAGTTCCGCATGACCGGGTGACGAAGGCTGTGCCGAATCGCAACCCTCACGCACGTCCTCCATGTGCATCTTGTTTAGGCTGAAAGAAGATTGCAGGATTAGCGTCGTCATCTCAGTTGTTCCCCCCTAGTACCACGTCGCTGGTAACCGTGCGCGTATGGTGTCCGCAAGCAAACACGCGCCACGATCGATATAATGCTTCTTGGTATCCCCCACGCCCTTCGCCCTCGTCGGCAAGCACACACTACGGCGACATGTGGTAGCCGCAGCAGCCGCTAAGCCCTGCATGGACCATTGCAGCGTCGCTACTGAATGAAAATAGTTCAAGTTCCCCCGGTTTCGAAATTGAATAGCGACTAGTAAAACAGTGCGCATAGACGGCAAAGGAACACGAAGGGAACTGGTAACAAAACCGAACTAAATGATTGTGCACCAAACAAATCAATAACGCACGCGCAATAGTAGAAGAGAGTATTAGCAGACGAATTAAGGTTGTGGGGTACACAATAGACGATGCGACGCTTAGGATGCGTCACGAACGTCTCGGTGAGAGAAAGGTCTTTGACCAGTGTCGTACGTCGACCCAATTAACAAATGCGCTCCTGGCTGGGTGTGCTACGCTACGGACGACCAACAGGAGCGCGCGATAATCTAATTCCAACTCTAAAGTTGTATGTTTGCCGCTGGAATCCAAGTTATATGAGCGTCCTAAAAGGACGGGATTGTCCCAAAAATCAGACTAATATACGCATGCGATATTATTAAAATGAATCGGTCCCGCCTGTTAGGCTGCTCTCTATATATACTCATATAACAATGTCGGATCAAATTCCTTCCTTTACCATGAGTAACCATTTTAAGAATAAAACTCCAGAAGCATATTACATTAAAAAACGGTTGCAGACCTTGTGGTATGTAGTTGACTATGTAAATATGAACACAAAAAACTCTCAAAGGATAGGTAAGGTATACGAAGGAAAGAAAAAGGTTCTCTCGAGTTACAGTCATTGTGTGGGGACGCATAACCGGCATGTCGCCGGTTGGTTACCGCGCGATTGTGTACGTTGGGATATTTTAGGGACGTCCTATCTCGCCTGCAACAGGGTCCCGGTAATGGCAATACGCATTAGATGAAATGACTCACTCTTGTGGTAACCCTCCCTTGGTGCACCGGTCGGCTGGTACCAGGCCAACGGCCAATAGCACCGCGATAGCAGCGTCGGTCGATGGCGATGGCGGATGATTCGCACTTGAAATGGCTGCAAGCGGGGACGGGAACGCATCGTAGGTAAGGTACCAATTGTCCCCGCCGTCACCACCGCTCGCAGTGGGCAGATGGCGATTGGGCAACGCGCCCTTTTTCAGCCGGCAGCGCGTCGGCAAACCGAGCAGCTCGTGCTGCATATCCTTCTCGTAGCAGTCGGCGGAGAAGTGCAGCGAACAGATGCGCGCCGTCGAAGTGTTCGGCACGTGACGACCGCACGCGTGCAACCAAAGACGGCGCGTCTTCTCGTCGCCGGGGAAGCGATGGTATTTCACGGAACCGCCCTTCGTCTTCCGATGCGTATTGTTGCAGCTAGCAACCGCACATTGGGGCATTTTGGCACTTTTATTTTAACTCACCGATAATAATTTTACCGCAGGAAATTTGGAGACCACCACCAATAAAGAGATTAAAAAAAGTTAAAAATTACGCGAGAATTACGAAGGCGTGTTGAGAACAGATTGTAGAGGCGAAGGCGGTTGGTAACATTTGGTAACGTCAAGGTGAAAGAGCGTTGGTTTGCATCTCGCGACGAAAGACCACGGTAACGCACCGGCACATACACAAACACAGTAATGCACAAGATGTCTTTACGAAACACAGCTGCACCACACGGGAGATGACACACGTTGGTGTATGAGTGCGCGCGCAAGAAGCAAAAACTGTTCAGCCCCGGCTGACGCCGATGCAACAACTGCGAGGAGAAGGCGCACAACCGGCACGATCGCCGGCGATACCACCGATTGCCGATGAGTCGGCTCTCTCGCGCCACAGCTCTCTACCTCCGCTTGCGTATTATATCCGCTGCTGTTGCTGCTGCTGCTGCTGGCTGGCTCTCTACATTCGCACAGTCAACCCCACCACCGATTTGAGCACCGATGACGTCACGATTCGCCGACGTCTGCCGAAACCGACCGCCCTCTCGCACAACCACTACTGCTTGTGTGTACCGTGTAAGCTTGCCAGCTTACTTGCTCTCCAACAACCCCCATTGATTTCGCACGATGGTCTTTCGACGGCAGAAGTGAGACCCACGCGTCCTGTAACTATCTTTGGTGCCGGTTGCATGGCAGCTGCTTGTCGCCATGCAATCAATTCCGGCCATGTCTATTGGCAAAAGGGCAAATGGGGAACCTATTGAGGAGTCGTAAACTACTGCTGTTCGGGGCCAAACATTTTGGTAATCCACAAGCTGCGAGTGGTAGACTATAACTGGCTAGGACTAGAGTAAGAAGTAAGGAAGTAGAAGGACTAAATTTTGGAGAATGGGTAGTTGAACGATGGACGCGCATCGATTTCATTCGAGAATCAAGGAATCATCTTGAGTGGGGTTGGCGGCACCCCCTTGCCTTGCGTCCTTGCTGTTGCATTTTATTGATCTACCGTGGACGTGAGTCATCTATGTGTAAGATAATCTGCATCTGAGCATGTTTGAATACAACAGCCAACTGCGTATCGTACGCTATTAGCATGAAGGCCCCTCTTTAGGGTGCGTTTCTCAAAACTCCCCTTTCAACTTTCAAAAATACCTTCACATTTATCATTCCCTAACATTTAAAGACACTTTTTAAAACATCTATTAATAAAACAAACACTGGATGTCCTACTTTGAATAATTAATTCAATATTTGCGCGGGAAATTTGTATACTTTATCTTACAATTTGCACTTGAAGCTATTCAATTGCTCAATCGGGTTCGCACCTTTTTATGGCCATGAAATACTGATACCATGTCGATTGTTCGGAGGCAAGAAGTTGCAATTATGTTACATGTCAAGGATCTGGGAGTTGTTAGCTCAGAAAGGCTGTTGCGCAGAAAGGGGACGCTCGGCCTTGGACCTCTCGACGGTTGGACATTGGAAAAGCGCGCGACAATTCGATGTAGCCGCCTTGTGTTATTCGGGCGGAGGTTTCTCGATGGTGGCCGCCATCTTCGATAGCCAACGTGGGCCCCGGCGTTCCGCGAACGTCGCACATTTGCCGGTCTCAGGTAAAGTAGCTCAAGGGCGGCGCAACACCACTACGCTGACACATCGTATGCGTTTGCACGTTTACAACTGCGTAATCTTTGGACTTTCGTCCACTGCTACCGACCGATTCATAAACGTTTGACGATTCTTCAACGAAATACCCTCCTAACGACGTAGTTACCTGCAAGTGATGACACTTTCTTTCCCGCGACAATCCTAAATAGTATTCTTTTGATTTTGAAAGAAACACGTCAACACAACTTTTCTCAAGGATACGTTTAACAAAATTGAGTCGAATGAACACGTCGTTCGTTCGAAGATTGTTTCCTACGTCATACACCCACGTAAGTGGTTCAAGGACGTATATTGTGTTGTTTATACAACACAGCCATAAAAAGAAACAACTTCTGTTCCATACACCCAATTTTTTCCATGTTTTTATTGCTTATCAAAACCAATTTGTGTAAATATATTTAACAATGGAGAAATTAACGCAAAATGTGTTTTTTATCGTTGCAATATAATTTGTATGGATTTGTATGTTTAACGCTTACTTTTTTTTAGCTTATAATATGAAACTCTTAAATCTTCCGTAAATGAAATGAAATCAGAATTTCATTTTCCAATCAAATAGTCGTAAAACAAACCAACATAATGCTTATCTTATCTGGACGCTCCTGCAAAGAATCCAAATAGTTCCCAAAATACACTCACTCACCTTGGCTCGAGCGTTGATCCCACACTAATGTCGTTCTCAAACGTTTGATATAACTCCAAAGGTACTTCTAGCACTAGAAAATCTTCCACGTCTTCCGCACAAACATCCCCTTCGTTTGCCAGCGAACAATTTGCTAAATAGTTCAAGTCCAAGAGACGCAAATATTTGATTTGTCGCGATAGTCGTACGCGTTGGCGAGTCTTGCTCTCGGGCTTTTTCGCTCTTTTTACTTGCGGCGAGAGTAGATCACTGTAATTGTCCTTGGCACCTTTCTTTGCTATGCGTAAACTAGACCGTTTTGGAGCTTTCATCACGTACTTTCGTTTTGATTATTTTGGAACCATTTATAAAAACCGTGTATAGAAGGAGTTTAAAAAAAAAGCGACTCACGAATTTAAATCACATTTTTATTAATATTTGAACAGTTAGCTCTTTGGAGTATGCACGTGTGCGACATACTGCGTTTCAAGTTTACTTTCTTTCAAGTTTACAACGGCAGATGTACACGCAGCTAAACCAACCCCTAATATTAAAGTCAGCCAGGTGGACCAATGAACATTTTGAAGAAGAATGGTTGAGAATATATTCATACCTCCAAACTGAATTGGGTGACTATACAAAGAAACACCTAGCTTTTATTTCAGCGCTTTAAAAGCTTCGATTTAAACAGGAGCTTTAGATGACCAATTTTATATCTTGGTTTCTAAATTACAGATATGTGTAGAAGAGTGGCTTTCAGAGTGGGGTCTGTCCTCAAGTGATAAACGTAGGGAGGGGACCGCCTCCCTACGTTTATCACTTGGGGCAAATTTAACCAATAACTATTGACGGTCGTTTATTCATTAGTACTCACAAAAAAAGACAGTCGTATTTTCTATCTTTACCCACGATAAAACAAGTCGGGTCTACTAGATTGTCATGTCAGATGATGACTGAATATCGATGTTTATTAAAATCGATATTTGCACACCTCAACACCTATTAAGAGCGATATTTTCAATATTTCGATATGATATTCAAATAATGTTAAATGAATGTTATTCACGGGTCCCTTAGTGACCCGTGACATTCTCGTTATCGATATTTATCGAAAGTCAAATATCGATATTACATTTTCTGTGTATCGATATATTTTTGACACGTCTGAAGATGGAAAATTGAAAAAGCTACGGCTAAGTTAGAAAAATTGAAAATAAATACAACTTACTTAGTTGAAGACTCATTGTTTCCATTCTTCAAAGCATCTTCGAGGATACTACTGCTGACTTCATTTCGTGCATTTTCACCACCTTCTTCAATGTGGTCTTCACAGTTCTCTTCAGCTTTGTCCGGGTTACCAACATCCATACCATCTTCTTCAGGAGGAGCAGGTTCCTCGTCAACAGGAGCTTCAACTTCAAACTCTTCATGCTTCAACTCACCTTCAGAGGTATTTTCAGCGTGTTCCTCGTTTGTATCCCCTTCGCCACGCTGTTCCTCATCGACGTCTTCACCATCCTGGTCCTCTATCCCCACGACTTTGTTTTCAAGGTCATCCTCGTGTGATACAGCATCACCTTCCTGCTCAGGCTCCTCGTCAATCACTTCCTGCGAATCTATCAAATGTTCATCCTCGACGTGTTCCTCCTCGTTCATATCACCGTTCAAAGCACCCTCTTCCGGCTGCTGGTCGTCATCGACGCCGGCCGTTTCCTGCTTCGCATCGCCTTCGCCATCATCGCCAGCCGCGACTAACTCGCTGTTTTTCTCCTCGACGCGAACGCTTGGCGCGCCAGCGCGCTGCTCGTCCATTTTCATTTCTGATTCACCCATGCCTTTGTAGGCAAACAAACAGACTAGACCAGGCCTTCGTTATACACAACACAAAACGCGCGCACTCACCGCGTATATTCGTTTACGATCTCGCTGCGATGCACACGAAAACGCGTTCAACGCTAAACCATAACATTGGCGTCGCACACCTCTCACACGAGCTGCATCCGCCACAGCGTCGAGCTTTGCACACAAACCGTCGACGCCGACGTCGAGCTTCGCATCTTTTGCCGCGTGCCCACCGATACAAAACTCGCTCGCGACTCGAACGTCGAACGTACGGAGCAACCCGTCGGCGCACCGACGAGACGATAGGACAGTTCCTCGACTCTTTGACCTAAATGTATTGATTCCACACGCGCGCCGCTTGTGTGTACTCGCAAACGAACGCCACAGTGTACGCACCGCAGCAGGTCGGCGGCGCAGCGAGCAAAGCAGGCAGATCAGTAGACCAATCAGCACACACACTGCAACCGTTTATAGAAGCGTCCTGCAAACGCCGTATCACAGTTACGTGTCATAAGCCTGATTTCAAGCTTTCAAACAAGATATTTTGTATCCCATACATTAAGGCAACCAAATGTACATATTAATTCATATTCAAACGGAAAATTTTATTTCATAACTTTATCTAAAACTTTTCAATTCTTGTCTTTACTCCAACAGTCTCTAGTATTAAAGACTTCGCCAAGTTTGTTTATGATTTATATCCATGTATTTATTTATAATAACATAGTAAGTTGATTACAATTTAAATAACGCGCTCAAAAGTTACGAGTCGGTAATGGTCATAAAATTCCGAATTGTCAAATAATTTACGTTGTCTATAGTAAAATTTCAGTGATTGTTAATTAAATTTGGCTTAAGAAGATTTTGGAAATGACATTATCGAATTAGATTTTTATATAATACTAATCATTTTTCACAAAAACTGAAATTGCAGGAATTTATTATTAAAATTTTGAATAGGATTTGACAAAATACCAATAGATGTCGCTATAGTCTCACAGTATCAAAATTGTGGAACTAAATTCCGAAATTCAAACTTTGTTTTAAAATCGTATCTAATATATTATCTAATATATATTTGATTCTCCATTAAATGTAGTTTGTTTTAGTATATGCTATAAAGCCGAATGACAGTGTAATCATTAAGAAATGATTTCTAGAAATAATTTATAGAGTAATCTAAAATCCAAATACAGTGAAAATTGGTATAAGGAATCCGGTTATTGGCAAATGGAATGGCATTTCTAATAAACTTATAAAATATAATTTACTTCTTTGTTAGAAAAATATGAATGACAGGAAACGTATTTTTGTAATTGTAATTTATTTCCGCTATATAATGATAGATGTCGCTACTAAATCAATGGATAGATACGATTCTTCGACATATTCTTCGACTGACAATGAGTTAACAAAGGTTTAATTCATTCTGAAAATGCTACGCCTCTCTTCCTAGCTGTTCCCATTTTAGTTATATTTTCAATAGAATTTTAAAACCTAGAAGGACACAAACAACCGCATGTACAGAAATAATTTCTTTATGTAATATATTTAAAATGGTAATGGAGAGGTCAAAGTTCGACCTTCTGGAAGATTCCTTAGGCAGTACGTTTGCGCAGACAGGCACAATGGTCATGATCTTGTAGAGAACATTGCTTCTCTTGAGCTCTTGCTGTGCCACGGTCGGCGAACGCTTTGTTCGACGCCTCGGGTTTAAATAAGATTTAAATAAGAACAGCATCGTGTAGCGATTGGATATCTCCTTAGGCGTGGATATGTTTCATCTCTGCCCTGCGACTAAAGAAATAAATTTAAATTTAAAGTGCTTCAAAGAGGGGCATTAAATTAAGCAAATTGAAAATGCATAACAACGCTTCATGTCGATCTTGATTCTCATAAATTGAATAAAACTTGTTTAAAACGTAAAGGGGAATAGATAATTATCCTTTTTATATATTCATCTTTTCAGTATTTGAAAATATCTTTTATCGTATCATAATATATTTAAACTTAGGATATGTTTTTGTATTTATATGTTTAATTTTGCGAAGCGGTATTTATAGTTTGATGTTGCATTTTGTGGTTTACAATTAGAAAATCTTTTTTGAGTTGGATAATTTGAAATTTTAGATAAACTTTTTGAGAAACTCCCTTTACACTTGCTTGTACCCAATTACACGTGAAGGAAATTAATTACTTGCCGAATAACATAGACGTAACGTAGGCAGACATAAATTTGCCTAATTTTAAACTTACCAATTATGCCAATGTTTAATTTGCTCAAAACAATAGAGAAAAAAAACTTACTTCCAAAAGAAAAACTACATAGGGATTAATATCGAAATTTTCACGAAATGTGGTATTTGTTGAAGGAAATTAAAATCTCAATTAAGACAATGACTAA
>WSZQ02071798.1:19580-36772 GCA_019419845.2 Weissflogia rhopalogaster
AGGGATTAATATCGAAATTTTCACGAAATGTGGTATTTGTTGAAGGAAATTAAAATCTCAATTAAGACAATGACTAACTAATACTACCCTAACCTATCCTATCCTACATCATTTTTTTGAATTAATCCTGGGTGGTCAACGCCCCTAGCACTGCGACCAACTTTGATCTATTATGCATGGACCCATACTATGGACCAATAACGGAGATAACCTTTGAAAGGGCTATAATCTCCTTGACCGACTTCTCCTTGAATTCAACGAGACTTAGCTGCTCGCTGCCTAGCAAGGAAAGTCTTTCAGGTGTTAGGGATGCACAAGTGCAAAGTAGGTGCTCGGTCGTTTCCACCGTAAATCGGATTACATAATTTGCAGCTTGTGAAGTCGCCTTTGCCAATATTGGCTAGGTGGTACAACACCTCGGTCAGTAGGCTAACAAGTAGTCTTATATCGCTTTTTTCAACTTTATATATTTTTTGGGCTCTGTTGTGTCATACATCGAACAGCCTTTTCACCTGCCTAGGACCCTCTTCGTCTCTTCAGGCTGTCTGGTGTCTGGCACGACACCAATTCTTGATCCATTCCTTCACTGTGGGCTTTGATAATCCACAGGTTGGTTCAGGGCCATGGAAGGTGGCTTCTGCTGCCTTTTTGGCTAGCATATCCGCCTTAGTATTGCCTGCAATACCTTGGTACGCAGGAACCACTGTAATGTGATTTTATTGCCTCATTCCAACTTCTTGAGCATCCTTTAGTCTACTTACTGTAATTGTGCCTTTTATGATGTGCCAGAAAACTATAGTAAACTAATGAAAAAGCTTTTTGTGTTTGTTAATTTGCAAATTAGTAAGGAAAAGAGAGACAGAAGAAACGAACGCTAAGGTAAAGAAATAAAGCAAGAAATTAACCTGATAAAAAGGGAAGGACAAAGACAGAGGACACGAAAGAAGGGTCCACCTTTGAAAGAAAAATACTACCCCAAATTCTCGGACCAAATGGAGAAGGACGTACCGAAACCGAGAAAATCACGAACTATACCAAAATTACAACGAGTGCCCAGTATCGGAATATATAGAAATCAGTCGACTGACAATGAGTCTCTGTCCATGGCACCTGATCAGAAATTCTAACTTAGAATGAAGGAAAATCCAAAGACAGACCAAAGCGGAAAAGATGGATAGATGCGGTGTAAGATGACTCAAAGTAAGCCATTGGCTGCATCCATGTTCCAACCAGGACTGCAGAGCCAAAGGAGAGCGAGAGAGAAAAGCAAACACAAGTTTACTTGTAAAATGTTGGAGATATTCTTTCAATTCATGTATTAATCACGATTTTAAATTTGACTTAATAAATACTTCAGAGCTAAAACCCCTTTATTCATTTCTAAGTCTTTATATAACTTCAAAATTGTAAATCCATTCATATTACACAATAAATATCTATTTCTCTGCAAGGAACGGGAAATAGGAATGTAATTTCGAAAGGAAAACATTTATTGGTAATATATATTTATTTATTTCATATTTACTTTTCATTATTTCGGGTTTTCTGGGTCTATACGTTGCATGTTGAATTCAATTCACAATTAATAAGTCTAGCAAATGTATCATACAATATGGTTGGGCGAAAAGAAACGAACAAAAAAACGTCTATTACGCAATCATTGTTTGTATAGCACAGCGCTGCGGTTTTACAGATGACATATCGCGAATGTGTTTCTTTTATGCTTTTAGTTGGAAACGTTGATGTGGAAAGCAACAATCCATAAATAAAAAACATTCATATCATGGGCGCAACATATAGCGCAGGAACATAAGTCATTTGATACTTTTATAGACAATTTAACGTGGTAATAATTTTACTCAAGAATTTTCTAGATATAGAAAAAAGTAAATGCAATACTCAACAATAACAACATACGTTTTCTTTTGCATAAAATAATACTCATAAAAAATAATAAGGAAATATAGTAGCTACTGTGATATTAAATGAAATGAAACATAAATATTTGGATATTTCAATCATTTAATTACATTCTGTTCAAGTGAAAGAAAATTACATTCTTTACATTTTACAGCGAACATTTTAATTGTTGTTTTTACTAATCATAGACATATTTTAACATCACAGTAGTTACACAAATATTAGTTTTCAATTAGTTTCCGTTCGACGAAAGAATAAAGTGATCTCAATAAAAAACAATATTGAAACAAAATCTTTGGTGTGGCAAAAGACTCATCTCGTCTCATTACATTCAATTCCAGGAAAGGAATGATTGACACATTATATCATAAAATTACAGCAAATTTGAATACGAAAGGTCCTCATCAATGTGTACACGTTTGAAAAATTGCAGTAAAAATCAAGTTGTTTTCATTCGAAAATAGTTACTTTCCATCTAAGGTCATACAATGTCAGGAATACTAATACGATTCATTTGTTTAGATTAACTTAGATTAATTTTTAATTGATAAAATTAATACCTGAATGCATGTAATGTCTATGGGTTAACTTAAAACTTAGTTTTACATATGTATAAGTCAAACAAGAGAAATGTAAAACATACGTTGACCAACTGCAACAATCGCATTGTGGTTATTAGTTTACATTTTCTCAGACAGTTCGCATTGTTTGCAATCAGTGTGTGTATTTTCCTTCCATCTTTTTTTGATAAGAGAAACATTTGTGGTTTTTGACAGATATCGGGACTAACATTGAGAACCTAAATACGTCCTTCGTTCAGCTCATACTCGTATTATCACTCAGTTGCGATGTTTGCGTCATGTTTTTGATTCATTTCCCATTTGTTTTGCACGGTTTTATATAGAGTAACAAAATCTCTAAACATCTAGGTAAAGTCTTAAAGATAATAATTCAACTCACTTATTGTTAGCGTAATCGAGATTGAAATCAACTTTTTCATGTTTAATTTTACTTGTTTGCAAGTTCTTAAGTAAGAATCGAATAATTTTAAATAATACTCAATATCAGTAATGTAATGAAAATAGTTAGCCATCTAGAGTAAAAATTAGAAGGAAAAATAATGTGAAAATTAAAATGTAAATGCAAATAAGTACAGTTTTGACAGGTATTTGCAATACCACATTTTGTGTTTATTGTCTACACATTACCTTTAAATGAGTACGTTTTATGTGAGGGTTCGTGAAAACTTTTTGATCGATGTACATTTAGGTGAAATTTATTTAGGTGAAATTACAGTTAAGAGATAGCCGATTTTTTAAATGAGACATTTCAGTGATAAAATATTGATACATGTGTGTAGATTTTTTTAAATTTTAGGCGTTTTTTTGTTGCTCGACAAAATGTTATTCTATTAAATGTTACACGATTTATTTTCGAATACATTTTGACGATTTTTAAAGGGTGACATTGAATGGACAAATTATATAAATGTGTGTAATTTACTGTTTTATTTCGATAAAATGTTTTTAATTTTAGGCGTTTTTTTCGGCAAAATGTGCTTCTGCAAAATGTAATTCAATTTTTTGTTAATAATACATTTAGTTGAAATTTAAAAGATACTTTGTCGAAGACGTATTAAAGTGTTTTATTTTATTTTTTACTTCGAGGTTTTATTTTTGATTTTAGGCATTTCTCGGTTTTCGACAAAAATGTTCTAAGAAAGATATTTCAAAACCTTGAAATATGTGTAGTTAAAATGTATTTTAATGGATTTACTAAATAAATTTGAAGTGTGCAAAACATTTAATCAAATTTTTCAAGTTAGATATATCATTAACAAAGTTTTTTTTCAGTTTTCGCCCAAATGTTCTTCTCCTAAATGTAATTCGATCATTTGTCTTCACTTGCATTACTGCTCACCGACAAAAAATTCATTTTTTTCTGGGTATCATTCTTCTTATTAAACATTTTCAAATTCAATCTCATTCGAAACATAGTTTTTTTTTCTCTTTTCTTGCAATATAACCGAAGACAAAAACATAACAACGAAATACATGTATACATTTACATAATGTACATATGCCCACCAGCGTCCACACAAAAACCTCGATCAATCGCAACTTTCCACAAGAATTGGTTTGCGATCAAGATCTTCGCGTGCGCACGCTCGGTGCTCGAATATAAATATAAATATCAATAATATCTCAGTTCACGTTCGGGTTCTAACCGCGTTTCTCACGTTTATATGTGTTTTTAATTAATTATAGTCGAAGCGATATGTACGTTTGCGTTTAAAAAAGTTGTTCGCACTTGTTTACTTCATGATGTTCGGATGATGCGAAATGGTTTTTCATACATAATATTGGATTTCCCGACCAAACTGGCATCTTTACAATCTCAAAAATTCTTAGAATTGAAAATTCTCAAAGCTGATTTCATGCAATGAAACGAAAAATGCACGAATCTACTTCATGATTTTGGGATGATTTTCTTGAAAAAATGCAAGTATTGCCCTTTTGAATACTCGACAATTGATTGAATATTTATCTTGTATGAAAAATCGTATCTTATGCAAGTACAATCTGCAATATGTATTGATTTCCTAATCATTCAATTAATTTATTAGAATATCAATGCTAATAATCAATTTGCTAAGTTTTTTTAAGGTTTCCAAGTGTTTTTTAAATGTTTTTTTAATGTTTTATATCATTTTATATATTAATCTGTTATTTTTTTTGCATTCGATTCATTCGCTTATGGTACTCGTATATTCGTACGATCAATTTGATCGCACAAGTCTATAATTAATCATTAATCATTGGCATAGCTAAAATATTGATTACTTTCGTCTACAGTGTGTTTATCTGTGTGTGTACTTCGACGTATTTAATTTATTTTGTACAAGTCCTTATCATTATAAAGTTATATTTACTTTTCTTTTATCTTGTACTACTCTGGCTTTAACTGTTCTGGTTTCATTCAATTATTTCGTTTCTATCTCTTTCTTTAATTTTTTATTCTTAAATAAAAATAGAAAATTGAGGAATGATTAAATATCCAGAGTTTACAAGAAAATTAAAGATATCAACATATTGTAAAATAATGTTTAGGCCATTGTAGGCTCCAAAGTTGTTGTTTTCTGTTTGTAAATATTCTTAGGACGGAAATTCCGCTTTTTATATGATCTCCGAGAAGTTGTGGTTTTATGTAGTACACTCATAAGCTGGAAAAAGGAATTTGTTTATACACATGGTTGTTTATAATATAGATACGTGTTTGTCGTGTCCTGCGCATTGTGAACAATCGCAGTTTTACTGTTTGTTTTTACACCTTTCATTCCCCCTGAAAGATGAACAATGAGCATTCATATTTCATTTTGCATTTGTCACTTATCTTATCAATACATGTACAATTAATTTTAACTATATGTACAGCGAGGAACATGTTTATTTGTTTTCGATTTCGAGTTTTGGTTCGCACATGCTCAACAAATGTTTGCATTTTCATACTTTTTTTTATGGGATATCATGTGATAACAGGATTCTGAGGTATGAATGTCGAAATCAAGAATAGGTGGACGGAGCGGATATCGAAGCAAAAATATCGAACGGACCAGTTGTTCACTCCTAAGAGGTGACGGACTTTACCTCTTGGATTTATATGAAATTTGGGGTACATGTTCTTCGACAGGATAAAATATCGACTTTCAAATAAATCCATAATTTTTGATTGTAATAAATTGAGCTATTTTTACAGTGATCCCAATTTTAATCCTTTTTCAGTATTCGGCGAAAAGTGTTTCTACTAAATGTATTTTTTGAAGGAAATACATTTAGGCGAATGCCCTAAGAGAGATACTTCGAAAGTACTGAAATATGTGTTGATTTAATTATTTTTATTTCGACGAAATGTTTTTTGATTTTTAGGGTTTTCGATTTCCGGTAAAATGTGTTCCTACTTAATGTAACCCAAATTTTTAATCAAAATACATTTATGGATATTTGAATTTGTCTTCAATTTGTCCAATGAGAATTAGTCAACATCTGGTACGTTATTTGTTCCGTTCACAATCTTGATTTCGACCTTCTTACCAGATATCGGATCCTGATACCAGACTAATGGGCAGCAAAATATATTTTTAGTATTATTATCCATGTTTTACTACCCAGAGAAAAAGCCTCAACGACTCGGCATTATTACCTTGTTGCCTGTTTGTTGTAAATTGTTACCACCGATAGATGAATTTCCCATTTTGGGTAAGACAATTTTCCCGGATCGTACAAATTAATCCAATTTGCGTCATTGAATTACAGTCCCTCTTTTGTCGACGCACTCTTCGGCCTCTCTTCTTTTTTCATAGTTTTTGTTACCTTTTTTAGCGTTTGCTTTTGTTGTGTTAATTTTTCCACGGGAAGCGCTGACCTCGCAAGACCTGGTTGCGTCGTCGCCTTGACGTATTACAGCACTTGCGCGCGTTTTCCTATCGATTTTTCTTTCGCACATTCGGAAGTGGCGGAAGTAGGAGGAAGTACAGTGTAGTCGGCGCTTTTTTACTTCCTTTTTTATTACGTTAGAATGCTTTTTTTGTTATGGAAGAGGATGGCGTCGCGACGCCGTCGTTCCCAGGGGGTTTAACTTCGCCCTTGACAGGGTTTTAACCTGCCGTGTTTTTAAAAACATTTTTTTCTGTTTTTACTTTTTAAAAGCGAACTCAAAACACTGTTGTCTCTGTTTTTCTGTACGATCGTCGAAGCAGTCAGTCGCTGCTTTGTTTACTTCGAGAGGAAGTCAAAATCGAAGCCCGAGAAGAGGTCCATGCTCTTCGGCAGCTGCGCCTCCTGCGAGACTGGGCCCAGCGGCACCGACTGTGGCGTGGCGATCGGTTGGTGAGGGGACGGGTGCGAGTGGTGTGGTTGCTGCTGCTGCCTCCATTGGGACGGAGGCATTTGTCGTTGTTATTCGCCCGCCGCGGTCACCGTCGTCCAGTTCCACGGACTCGTGTAGCTTTTTTGGCTGCAAGAAGGCAAGCAAGAGAAAGAGCGTTTTTAATTAAGTTTATTGTCTCGTCAACGTAATTGTATTATGTGCCCCCCTCGGGGGCATTGCTTGATGTTATTGAATAAGTGCATGATGTTGCCTGTATTACGGAACAATTACCGCGTCTATAACATGTATTATAGCTGCTAAGCATTTATTACTACCTGCTTCTTTTGTATATTTCTATTAATATTAACTAAATCCGACAATTATGTTTGTTTCTATGGCGCAATTGTTTGCAAATTATCATTTTCTACATTTGACGCCGAAAAAATGCCGTAGCGTAATCAACCTATAAATCATTATGCGATTTGAAAGGGTGTATAATTAAAATTCATCAAACGTACGAAATATGTTTTGACGCAGTAGCTGGTTGCGAAACTTTAAGTAATGAAGTTTATTGTTGTTAATATTTCATATTTAGTGATTTATTATATTTTAAATTATCGAAACTGCTCCATAAAACAGTTTGAGAACTACTGACATACTATTATTTCACATTAATTAAGATATATCTGAATTATACGAGACCTTGCCAACTAAAACAAAATACGTGCGTTAGTGCATTTCATTACTAGCAGTTCTTTTGACGCACTCTCACTCTCTTCTTAATGTATAAATCTTTAAAATAGGAGGCCAAAAGTACGTGTGTTAATACAAAACAAAAAAGTCCATGTGTTAATGCGTTTCATTAGTAGCTTGTTGAAGCCAGCTCCTAAAGATTTTGGCGCATGCCTACTTCAAAATGCTTCTTTCCACACGCTTGAGCGTGCATCATTCGCTGCGTACATTCGAAAAAAAAATAGTTTTATGCGATTTGTTTTTGAATATTACTCTGTCATTTTCTCTGTGGTAATCAGACAACAACAATTAAAGTCTTCTTATAAAAAATCTGTTTATATCTAATAAAATTTAATCAAAGCTTTCTGTTAGACGATGTCTTTTCTATTCTTTGTGCCTTTCAATCAATGCCTTAGAGCACGGTATATTCGTATTTACCTTATGAAACTCCAATTTGATAACTAATTACTAAATTGTGGAAAAAAGTAAATAAAGAAATATATAACGGAGCAGGAGCAATTCTTTTACAATATTTCTCATTTCATAGCGGAGGAAATGAAAGAAAATTATGAATTGAATTCATATTTAAACGATTCGATAATTATTTATATAAATGATCCTTAAAAAACTGTATTCACTAATAATAATAATTAAGACTAAATATACTTTGTGTCTATCGACCATTATGATCCTTCCGTAATTATGATTATTATTTGATTTGTTTCACACTTTGTTATTCTTAATAATTGAATTGTAGTTATGTTGTTTTTCTAGATTTTATGTTATGAGAAGAGTGTCTAGTTTCTTGAGTAGAGTTTGAGTTGTGTTGAGGAGTAGAGTGTTGAGTGAAAAAGTAAATAAACTTTAAATGGAAGTATCTATAGAAACAGAATTCAATAGGTACTGAAACACTTTATACTTTTTATACGAATGAAAGGTCTATAAAAGCTTCAATTTGTACAAATATTTTCACCTCAAGATTTTTTTAACGTCACTAATTTAATCTTGAAGTGGAAAATACAAAGCTATATTTGCACATTTGTCCTACAAGCAAATCAACAAAAATCGAACCAAAAATTAAATAAAAAGATAGAGAGCAAGAAAACAAAATGATTATGTAAAATTTAGTTGGCAACAAAATATGCAATTTTTGACAAATTTATTTTGTAATTATGGATCTGATTAAAGTAATAACCAATGCTCGAATAAAACAAAACTTTAGTTAAATGTATAATAAATAATTTGAAAGCTATTAAACAAATAAACTTACTTGCCAAATAACGGATGCCATAAATGTTTCTGCGCGTCGTGAATCTCATCGAGACTGCTGGTGGTGCTGCCCACTTCAGCGACGTCGTCGTACTTCAGGAGGCGAGCCGCATTCTTGGGGTCCACGAGATGTTGCGGTTGTTTCACTTTGAGCTTGCCCGCCGTTGGCGGTGCACCCGACAGATCGATTGGTCCGTGCGTGTTTACCCTGTTTCGTTTCTCTTGTCCTTGTTGTTGCTGCTGCTGCTGTTGCTGTTGTTGCTGCTGCTGATGTTTTGATGGTAAATGCGATTGCTGGGAGTGATGATGTTGTTGTTGTTGTTGCTGCTGCTGTTGATGAAACTGCTGTTGCTGCTGAAACAATCGGTATTGTTCCATCTGTTGCTGCTGGTGGTTGAGTTGCTGCTGCATAGGCGAAGTGGGTGCATTTAGTCCGGGGAACAACCCTAATGCGGCCTGTTGCAGTTGTGGTTGGACCAAATTCGCGAACGGTTTACACGCCACCTTCGGCTTGTGGTACATGTCCTGTTGCTGTTTCAGTAGCTCCTGCTGCTGCTGTTTCAGCAGCTCCTGTTGCTGCTGCTTGAGGAACTCCCGACGTTGCATCTCTTGCTGCTGTGCTTGCTGCTGTTTCTGGTGCTGGAGTTGCTGCTGCATTTGCTGCTGTTGCTGGATCTGCTGTTGCAGCAGCTTTTCATTCTCGTACTTCCGCTGAACGACATCCCGATGATGCGAACTGTGGCTTTGATGATATGTGGTGTTCTGTTTCGCTTGCTGATAGCCCGAGGATTTACTCTTTGGATATTTCGACGTTTGGTGATTCGTCGGCGGTTGGTACTGTTGTGGCATCGCTCTAGGTACGGAAGGCTGTTGGAACTGATGTTGAAACGAAGTCTGTAGACTGTTCATACTAGCACTGTTACTCAAACCATTTTTGCTCAGCAACTTCTGGGCGTTTAAAAGATCCAATTGATTTTTCGTTCGTGCCTGTTGTAACATTGTCTCTTGCCACATTGACAACTCCAGAGGATTGTAATTCAACGGTGACTGCGGGAGTGGAAACGCTGGCGGAGCAAAAGGTCTCATCATATGCGACATATCAGGTGGTACATATCCGGGCATCATCGTACTTAAAAACTTGATAAACTCCGGATTATTCATTGCCTCCATTTGATTGAAATAAGGCAGCCACATCATCTGGGAGAAGGCCGCATTAGTTGCTGCCTCAAGATCACTCGACAACTCCGAAATCTTGGACTTTTTCGAAGGCTCTTTTTCTTTCGATGCCTCCTTACTTTCAAAGGTCTTATTCGGAGTTGTAGCAACTGGTGGTTTCTCCTTGGAGGGAGTTACCGATTTTCGGGGCTCTACTGGAAGAGGCTTAGTTCTTTCTTTCTCAATCGGCGCCTTTTCCTTTCCCTTGTCAGAGATTATCTTTTCCTTTTCAACAACTGGTAACGATTGACTCTGTTTCTCCACAATCAATTTCAATTGCGACAAGGTTATCACAAGAATATCTGGATCTTGAAGCAAATGTGGAAAGGCTAATGCTTCTGGTAAACGTAATTCAGGTCGTTGTTTCAACAATTTTGGTATCTCTTTGGCAGGCGCAGACAAAATTTGGCTCAATCTATCTTTAGGTATTAACATCGGGTCGGGTATGTTTAGTGCGTTATTATTCAGAACGTGCTTTAATTGTGCCACAGGTTCCATCTCCTCCTCTTCCTGTGTCAACAATTCCAACAATCGAGGGGTGTCCAAGTTATTATTACTTTTCTGATTAATGGCCTTTGTATTTGCGACAGCACTGGGGACCTTCTCTTCCGGTTCATTCTCGGAATGTAGTAGGGTTTTCAATGTAATATCTTCGAGTTTAATCTTTTTCGAAGGTGGTTCCTCTTGTGAACATGTCACTTTAGGACTGTCAGATTCTCGCGTTTTGCCGAGATCAAGCGGTTCTTTTTCAGGTAAAATACTTTCTTTGGTAGGAGACAGTAATGATTCTAGATAAATATTGGACTTACTATTTGATTGGGTATTGTTTTTGTTGGCACTGTACAAATCCGGTGATGGTGGCACGGCAGGTATTCCGCTTGGCTGTGGCGATTGTATCGTCTCCGAGTTCTGCGATGCCGGTCGTTTCGATTGTGGCGAAGAGAGACACTTTGGTATGCTTAGATCCGTTGGAACGAGATCCTCGTCTTGATCACAGGCTTTTGTATGCACCGTCAAATCGGTTGGCGTATCCTCGACAGATTCTACCTCATCTGTAATTGCCACCTCTTCCGGAACGGGGACTTCCCCTGGAAGTAAGACCTCTTCTTGAACTAGTTCATCTTCCGGGATAAGAACCTCTTCCTCTGTATATTGATCCTCGGATAAACTATCAGTAACATTCGCCTCGGATTCAACAAGGTCTTCTACTCCCTCAATTGTTGTTATATGTGGTTTTACCTCTGTTTCCCCCAATTCATCCTCTTGTTTGACCTCAGATATTTCCCCTTCATTATTATGTTCCTCATTATTAAGTTCTTCATTGTTGAGTTCTTCATTTTTTAGTTCTTCCAATTCCGGTGTGTAAATTTCGGTGTCATCTAATATTTCTAAAGCTTCTCCAGAAGAGGGTTTGTTTTCTTCCTCGCCTGCAATCTTAGCCAAATCCTGTTTTATTATGCTGTCAATGTCAGAGTGCAAATTGTCAGGGCTCTGCAAGGATTGTTCCAACCTACTCAGAATATCATCCATCGCTAGATTATTGTCATCTTCGTCGTTATAATCAATTTCACACTCCTCGTCGTCGTTTATCTTATCGCCGTTGGGTGTCGAGGCATTGCAGGACTCGATGAAGATATCCAGGTCTTCCTGCTCGTTCGTCTTGTTCGTTGTCTCCCAGCGTTCAGCCTCGATCTGCTGGTTGAACTCGAGCTCAGCGACGGCGAGTAGATTATCCAGCGGTGAGATGTTGTTTTGGCAATCATCCTGTGTTGCACTGGCACTGGCTGTTGCTTCCGCACTCACATCGGTCGCTGTCGCACTTCCGCACTCGCGATTGTTTACGTTAACCTCCGGTAACAGATGCGGCGGTGATGAAGAGCAATCGTCTACCCGCGAGGCGCCATCGGCGGTGGTCACTTCCGACTCGTCAGCGCTCCATGCTGCATCCGAATTCGGTGCCAATTCAGTCTCGTCCACCTGCACGCCGAATGACTTCCGTTTCGGCCGACTGTTGCTGCGCCGCTTTGCCTTCTTGCAATATCGGCTACTGTTGGCGTCATCCCTCTGGAGAGCGGGCGCGAGCGTCTCGGTGCGCGGAATCGCCCGCCATCCCTGCGCAGTCTTTGTAAGCAGAATCCGATTCCGCTTGTCGTAATCTTCGCATTTAACTTCCACGATGTGCGTGTCTTGCTGCCGGACCCACACGAAGATCGGATTCACGCGCGGCGACGAGGACGAGGAAGCGCCAGCCTCCTCTGTTGATCCAGCGCTGCCACTTCCGCGTTGATGATGATGATGATGTTGGGACGCTTCAGTAGCGGTGTTGGTGGTGGCAGCAGCAGCCGTCGAATTGTTGTTGTGCCGTTTGGACGAGTTCGAACGTTTACGACGTTCCCGATCCCGATCGCGATCACGTCTCCTGTCTGATTTACGATGTCGCTCGGTTTTCCGGGACGCTCCCGGGGCGGCGCCTTCCCTACCACGTGACCGCGGCGTATCGATCACGTCCACCGCCTCCGCTACTGCCGCCACCGTTGGTTGCTTGGTGCGCCGCGAGCGCTGCTCGCCCATAACCTCACCGGAGCCGCACTGGGTCGCACCGCAGGGGGTGCGTGCCTTTGCCACCAGCAGGTCCTCGTCAGGATCGACGTCGCTATCGTTGTTGTTGTTCACAGCGGCGCCACTACAACCACTGCCACTACCCTCGCCACTATCATCGTCAATGCTGTCCTCGTAGTAGGTGCCATTATTGCTGGGCGTGTAGTTACCACTGTAGTCACTGCTGACGCTATTCGAACGATTGCTGCCCTTCCGCAGCACCGAAATGGGAATTAAATCGGGCACGGGGGGCAGCGCCGTACTCATATTCCTACGCTACACCACACAAACCGGACATGTTAGAGAATGCCGACGGTAGCACCACCACCGCTGCGCATATACTTGCAGCACCCAGCGGCGGCCTCGCGGCACCCGGACATTTTCTCCTACGACACTCTTTTCTACTTCGTTCTACCAAAAATCCGCGATTTACCTGCTGGCCACTACGAAATTCCACATCACACTCAACACCACAATTCCTGCTGCATACACGCGTATGCTGCGCAATTCTGCGACCGTGGCAGCGAATTGCGGCCGCACGTCGCGCGAATACTTCCAGCAGGCCTGCCTGCGAGCACCGTGTGTGCGCGCGACTTTACTACAATAATCGAGTCAACGTACTCCGATCGCGCACTCCGCGGTTCGATGCTAGGCGGACTGCCGTTCCTGCTGTGTGTCTGTCTTGCCCGCGTTTGCGTCGACGTCGTCGTGACCGATCCGCGCTCGCATTCAACCAAGCGCACACTGCTGGCTGTGCTCTGCGCCCGAAGGCCGACAGACGAACACCGGCGACGATGACCGAGTCGGTCGCGGGGAATAACCACCTGAAACAACCCCATTCGTTGCAGGAATTTTCAAACCCCACTCATCTCGTCGGCGCCGCGCACATCCGCGTGCACTGCGCGTGCCCATACAAAGTATACCAAGAGTGTCACGGGCAATGCTAAATGCACAGACTCAACACAACTACCGGCACGCCGAATTTCGCATGCAACCCACTCACAGGACGCTGCCACAGTCGAACTACATCCATAGCAACGTACAACGAAGGCAATTGAAGAAGTGAACGACACGCTTGTTGGCATTACACAAATACGCTGGTGCGTAAACAACCTTGACACTGTGAGGTTAATTGACCATTACGTGTGTACCACACAACTTGTGTTTTGTGCACAACGAATGCCTCAAGGTAGTGGCGACGCGAGAACCACGAAGGCGAGAACCTAAAAGTCTTTGCCCTTCGAGGTTTTTTTACTCACTTGAGCGTGCAATCTACGCAACGAGCAAAGCTTCCAGCCTTCGCTGCGCCGCGCTTCAGCCGCAAATACCACAAATTGGAACACGCTCAAAAACGTAATGCCTATAAATAGCCGGGCCCCACATACGAAAATCCCAGTCCTTCCATTTTCCACAGTTGCCTGTTGTGGATGTATGGATGTTTTTGCACTTGGCTGTGTTTCGGCATGTGGAAAGACAAGCAACCCTCTTCGGCGTTAACAAGATCACGAACAAGTGTAGAAGGACAATGCGTAGCATTGAACGTCACCCTTCGATCCACGCGTGCGGATCGAATTCGCTCCCTTTTAGTCCCCTTTAGTCCCCCTTTTGCTTCCTTTTTCCAAAGCACATTCCGGTGTTGTTGGGGTTTGTGTGCGTTCAATTGTCGCTGCAACTGCGAGTCACTGGGGTGTGCTTAGCTTGCCATCCCTCGAGCAAAACCACAATGTGATTGCGAGCGTGAAAGCGATAATTGACATATTGATTCTGTCAGATGATAGAAGGAGGACGTGGGTAAGCGCCAAGTGGTAACTCGCTAACGAGCACCGTCGATACCGGTGCTAACTGAATTCCAAATTTCAGGCAAAATCCCGGGAAGTGACCATGCCTCCAATCAGCATTAACTTCCTCTCATAACATCCCAAATAATATCAAATCATCAACCCGAAACTCGTTAACGGTTGTAAAGTAATAGCTAGTTGAAATGGACGCAATCCAGTTTAAGGAAAAGTATGTAATTTCATATCCGTAGGCATAAACACTTATATCTAGTACATACAGGCGACCTGGTTGAGCGCTTTGTCTTCAGAGTGTCAAGTGATGGTCTGTAGACACGATACGCAGATTGTTAAGCGAGACTGATCTGTCTATCGTCTAGGGTATATACCAGAATGTCAATTCTTCAGTTATTTTTTGTTTATGACCGTCGTTCGGCGGCAATAGTTAGCTCTGACAACCCTCCCCATTACAAACATCTTTCACGTCGCAGGATGTTACTCATATCACTTGGGAAACCGTAGATTTTTAGTCTAGCAACAGGACACAGCATAGACCGAGTTACTTATTACAACCTCAGTCTAAAAGTCAGAATATGCTCATCATGACTTCTAGTGCCTTAATCTCTTGTAGATTTAGTTGAGACATTCGTCTATAAAAGTGATTTTGACTGACTAGAGACGGAGTTCTATCTCCGGTCTAGCGTCTACAAATGTAACACTTAAGAGAAATAGACCTGCTACCTCAAGACTGTGGTGGAGAAATGGTCTATTTCTATGCCTACTAGACAAATTGAGACCTTCTCAAAGACTTTAGTTACGCAACATCTTTAGATACACTCTAATGAGCTATAGACTTTAAGCTACTCTGTTCCAATTTCACAGAACCAACCACAATTTGATTACCCTTCGAATATAATAATTGATATATTGATTACGCCAAATTATTCATGAGTAGTCATAAACAACTTAACGAGGTCTACGAAGCTCAGTCCCCGGTTTATACGCTTAACCAACATTAACTGTTCACTTAATATTTTCTTAACCACTTTATACCTAACCTATTATGACCTATATGACCTTGGATTAATTCCGCTTTGTAATAGCATGAGAATTTTGACATAACCTCACCGATTTTTGTGTATTTGTGTATTCTGGGAATTAGACTAACAGATAGCAATTAATTGATTAAATTATTCATATTTTAAATAGTTTGCTCTTGGCACATGTGTCCAAAGCATCTAAATACTTAACCGTTATCGATTCTGGCAGTGCTGGTCGTCGTAAGAACACGTATTAAACTTAATACAATTGTGGTTAATATCGATTGCATGCTTCAATAGCAAGTTTCTATTATTATATTGTCCCATGCGCTTCGACTTCAAATAGAGTTGAAACTATATATGCTTTGAGCGGTTTCGTGATGTTGATGCCTGTAACATGAAATATGGCATGTTATTTCTAATTGAATATATCGTTACAATGTTTTTCGACAAATATTAATTGATTTCAAAACCTGTTGAACATTGCGTGTTATATATGGTGTTGGTAAATATTTGTTTAAATTTATAAATAAGGCTATGTGGTGTATAAAAATAAACAATAAACGGAGAGTGTATATATTTAAAACAAACTTGAATATTTGATGAACAAAATTTGACAAAGGTATTTAATTTACAAAATAAATGACATCAAATAATATCTTTAAAGAATAATTCTTCTTCACAAAATCATGGTGTAAATTCTAATGAACCGTTTTCCAAAATGAAAACCAAAATAAAATGGGACGTATTAATTATATTTCAATAAACCATATACCTATCGATGTGTTATTAAAAGATATACATTCTTCATTGATTTCGTTAAATTTGCTGCATGCACGCCAAAGTCACATATGTTTAAAAATGTATCCTTCAATTCGACTCGTTTGGAATTTTCGACCATTGGGATTTCCGGAAATAGTTTATCAATTTAACAAATTTATTAATAACCGTACACGATAAATCCAAAGTTGGAAAAATAAATTATGTCACGCGCCAGTTTCGAATAGTCAGCCAGAGTATCTCTGTCAAATCTTTCTCTACAAAAATTCCAGTTTTATGATGATTGCTAAAAGATTAACATAGGGTAATTTAGACAACTCCTTGAACGTTGCTATGCCTGTTAAGACTAAGTAGACTAGGCAACTTCTTGTGCATCTAGAAGTTGCCTAGTTATCCCTCTAGGTAACTTCTAAGTGCACAGAAAGTTGCCTAATGTTTTCAGGCTTAACATCCATAGCAACCATGGGAATTTTCAAGAAGTTGCTTAGATTGCAACGGATTTGAGTACAGTAAAACTAAAATTTAAACACACGATATTTGTGCAATATAAGTTGTACCAATAATTCAATGTAATAAATTCAGATAATAAACCCATGCATTGTAACCTGCAAATTGTATCTTGCCCACCAAAAATTACCAACGGCATTTCAATGGAGATTAGAATAACTCAGCCCAGCCCTAAATCGCGTTATAATAAATAGGGGCCGGTTATAGTAAACAAGTTCCCTGTCGCCCGATAAGCTTCATTTCGTGCAATTTTAAGGGCACGCAAGTGAGACAGACCGATTGAGTCTATCCCATAAATTGCGTTGAACATGTACAGTGCGTAAATGTTTGTGCGCGTATACGCGAAATAGGGACGTGTGGCGCTTGCGTAAGGTTAGAGAAAATGTAGATTGATGCGCTCGCGGAGGGTTGCTCAACTCCCCTGAGGCACGTGTGCACGCTTTTGCTATAGACTCATTACGCATTGATTGATCCTTCTGCTCCTTGTTTC
>WSZQ02071798.1:40117-60193 GCA_019419845.2 Weissflogia rhopalogaster
CTGGCAGTGACAACGTCGCCGTCTTTAGCACCAACTTTCATGAGTTATAAAATCGGTTCTAAATAATCAAATGAAAAACTGGCCCAGGAGTTTAAAGCAATTGTCACGGTGAATCGATTAGTACATGACTTATACTTCTATAAATAAGGGAAATGTGAAAAAGAAGAGCCAAAATTAGGAAGCTTTTAGATTGGATTACAATTTAATACCTCTATTTGAACTAATTGTAAAACAAGTAAATTACTTATCGATGAATTACTTATCTCCAGGACTTGAACCTAGTTCTCCTACCTATAAACAATCTATATAAGAAGCTGTTAACATTGAATTAATATTAATTTTGAAGAGAAATCGCTCATATACTTCATCATACCATACATCAATGATATTTAATTACCTTTGCCGATAGAAGAGACGCCAACTTCCTGACACTAACATAAATGCATTTCGCCATTCCAAGCGATCGTAACATATGCTAATTGAATTTGCTCGTCGAGCCCGTATGCCATACAGTCGAATGCAGTTTGTTGATCGGTTACTGTGGCGGTGGCGGTGGCAGTGGCAGGCCCTGTGATGAATCTCAGCTTTTGGAAAAAAGGCTAGTTAATTGATGCAGCCCTTTGTTTCCAGCTGCAATTTTCATTATTGCCCGTGTTTTAGCGCACAAAGCGCTCGCGGAGAGTGACTCGCAAATTGCAGGATGCGGGATGTTCATCACGCTAATTGGATTAGTGCGAAACAAATGCATCAATGCGTCGCTCGCTTTTCCGCATCGGTATTTGACAATGTTCACATTTTAAGCTCTTAATTAATTAATACTTTTACAACCTGCAAATGGACTGGTTTTAATTTTTAAAACATTTTAAAACCTTTCCATTAAATCCCATTATATTGTAATATTTTATTTATATTACACATAATTTAGGTAAATAGTAAAATTGAAAGTTAAATATGTATAATTATTTATTTAAATAATAAATATTTGTTAATAAGCGTTTATGATGAAAACTGAATAATAGCGACATCTGTCGTCAATTTCTTTAATTATTACAGCATACTTTGAGGACTTTACCAAAAGATGTCGCACCACATTTTATTTCAAAATCATATTACCTTCGCAAGGAAAATATAATTTCTACATAAATAGTTAATTTTCACTTGTATATTTTGGAGCTATTATTATCCACTTAGGAGCAATCTATTATTAGCCACCTGATGTTAATCATGATAAATCTCATAATTTTACTAAATCTATGGTTCTTTGCAACAAAGAAAATTATAAAATTAGCTTGGCTTACAACCATTACCTGTTTCATTTCCCAGAATTTACCCTTTGATTTCACTTTAAATTAAGTTCCATTTGAAAATTGTCATTCGACGAAAGTCCAAGCCTTGTAATCTTCGTAATTGTCACTCCTTCAAATGCCTGCACTTCATTAAATATAATTATACATAATTCATTTCTTAAGGTATAAATTCGTATATAAATAGCAATAATCCTTCAAACGCGAAATTTTGTACGGTCAAGGTTCAAAATGGCAGAAGTTATCAAAGCGAAACGTTCGGACAACTATCCAAAAAGTTTCTTTGATACCCTTTTGTATCTCTATAAATTAGGTGGTGTTTATCGTGCACCAAAAGATGCTAGCAAGGCTTGGCAAATCTTCTATAAGGCCTTAAGTGTGATCATGATCGTGTATCTGCATATTATTTTCTCTCCCGCTGAGATTGTAATGCTTAGATACACCTACACCGATCTAAATTTGGTTGTTGAACATATTGGTATGATTGTCACACATATGATAGGAATTGTCAAATACTATACTCTGTTCTATCACTACAAAACTCTGATAAAAATCATGGATACGTTAAATTTGGAGGAGTTCAAATACGAAGACTGTGGCGATTATAAACCTGGTGACGCACTTGCACACTGCAAGAAGTGGTCCAATGGTTTGGTTATCTTTTTCTTTTTTATTGGTTCAATGGTACCACTTTCGAAACAGTCTGGCGCATTAATGTGGTTTATAACAAAAGGTGGTCTGATTGATGCTGGGAACTATACATGTCAGGAAGTATTACCTTATTTCAACTGGTTTCCATTTTATATCGACACAACTAGAAGGTGTCAATTTGCTTTTCTCATTCAGTCTATTGCAATGGTTTGGTATGTTTATCCCATCATTAGTAAGTTCTTTATACATTTTTCTTTTTTTACATTTTAAGAAAATATAAATTACAACATTGCTTTCGCAGAAACGCCTTAGCGATCGATAGCCATAAAATATAGTTTTTATTAAAACATTACAGGTGGTGATTGTACGTTTGCGAGCTTCTGTCTTTCCTTATCGGGGCATTTCGATAACTTAAACGGGGCTTTTCGAACTGTTACTGAAAGATGTAAGGCTAGATTGGGATTACCTGAAGATTTTGATGTTTTATATGTTACGGAATATCCACCTTTGCATCGGGAAATTCGGCTGGAATTTAAAAGAATGACAATTCATCTTCAAACTCTGATTGAGTAAGAATCGGAATAACTTTCGGAAAATTATCAGAATTTGATATTTGATTATATATTTTTAGAATTTGTGCAACATTTGAAGATATTTATAACATATTAACCCTAGGACAAACAATGACATCAATGTTTATAATTGTATCTTGCCTATATATGATTACAGAGGTAATAAGTTTCCAAAACTTTTAATTTTGGTATAATATTATTTGTAAAATTGTATCGACTTTAATAGGAGGAATTTATGAGTCCCGTATTTGTTGCTGAAGCAGATTACATTATAGCAGGAATGGCACAACTGTTTCTTTACTGTTCGTTTGGTAATGAAATAACGGAGGCAGTAAGTCATTTTCAAAGCAATTTTAATGCCATTATAATGTTCTTTTGCATTTCGTATGTATTCTGTAGAGTGGTGCAGTGAGCAATGGAATCTACGAATCACAGTGGTACGCATTTGCAGAAGCAGAAAAACGTTCTCAGCGAATTAATATGATGCGCCTGCAGGTTCCGATCCAATTTACGACAGGAAAATTCGCTGTCCTGACCTTGTCCACATTCGTATCGGTATGTGTTTTTAATGTATTATTAGATTGATTAAATAGTAATACATGTCACTTTGTTCTCAGATCGTGAAAGGATCGTATTCCTACTTTACGGTGCTGAAACAGAGCAAATAACTACAATCACCTGTAACTACCCCACTGTAATTCAATATGCGAACACCCACATGTGTTTTAGATGTTACCATTTTAATATTTATGTTTTTGAAAGCTAATGATATTTCTGAGGACTTAGCTATTGTATAGATTCCCACGTAGGGTTTGTATTAATGTTAAATAGCACGAAAATTAAAGGATATTATGAATTACTTTGAAGTTTAATTCACTATAAAATTATGCTTTTCGAAAAAGAAAACAGAGTTAATCACATCCTGACTTTTTCTGACTCAAAGAAATAATTAGAGAACGCTATTTTGAAAATTACAGATTATTCTTGGTAATGTTGCTTCTTTAGTTGTTTGTATTTTTGAAAAATATAGACCATTCGATGGAATTGTCATACTCGATTTTGATGAGCACGGATTAACTCGTTGTTGTAAGATAAGTGGCAACGACGTTGGTGTTGCCTCAAAGAATTAAATTGGGTGTAAATAGTTGGTGCCCTAATAGAGGACTTAATCCTTAAGTTTAAAGATTATTGAAGCCATCTCAGCTTCTATAGGCATTGGTGCCACGTAGAGGGTTTGAAGACAGATTGATACACTGATTTGTTACAGATGTACGCCAGATGTGGACTTATAATAGTAGACTGCTTGATTCCTTAGAGAACAATTGTTGTGGGCTCATGATTGTAGGAGCTCACTTTTAACAGGCCTAGTTATAAAAAAAAACTTGATTTAACATGTAAACAATAGATACAAATAAAAGAAAGCAAAATAATCAATAACTTCTTAAATCTAGAGACATTCGATATCTTTTATGGCGCTCATGTTTATGTGCGACCAAACATTGGGGTTTCCATGTTAATGGAAAAAAGTAGATGTTGCTTCGAAGGATTGATTACATGTCAATCAAACTACTTTTTACTATCTTTCCATGGGTGTGGGGCAGTCATTTTGTTGAGTACATTAAATATTTGAAGCTTTGAGAGGGCAAATCCTGCTTAAGTATTTCCTTAAAGTATTTATTAGGTGTAAACACCTACCCGGACTGGATATATCTTCGAAGGATTTTGACTTTTAGTACTTCTGTCGTGTTGGGTGTGTTAAATAGCAAAGAAATATAATTTTAAAACGCTATCACATTTTTGTAATCGTAAATCATGGTTCAAAAAAACAGAATATTAAAATACGTATAAACAAAAATGCGACATTTCTTATCCTTTCATCACTAATTGTAAACTTTAACATTTAACATTATACTTAACATATGAAAGTACATTTAAGTAAATAGTATATAGGAGAATTTGTAGCATGCAATTTAACACCACGCGTTGTCTTAATAACAGTAATTCAACGATTTCTTCACCTTTTCGAAATTGTTTTCGGTCAAAATGACATACTAGAATTCCGAATAATAAATACACTGTACTGCAGTCTCCCATCAATAATTCACCACCAAAATCACAGCCGAACCTTTAAATATACTTCGTTTTCTCGAGAAACACCTCAGAGAGTTTTCGAAATATAGAAAATGAAACCTAAAGCCTCAGATATGGTTGACAAACCTTTCGAAAAGTATTTCAACAAAAACTTTTGGATATTGAAAGTTTGTGGATTATGGATACCATTAAAACATGAATCTCCTATACGCAAAACATTTTTTTATTCATATACTGTGGCAGTTTTTATGTATTTGGCGTTTTATCAACCTACTGAAACAGCAGTGATGTTTGCTCTTTCTGACATGGATTCATTTCTACGTGCCTTGCGTGATCAATTCAATCATTTCAGCTGCATTTACAAAGTCTATGTTTGGTTTCGAAATCGTCACACTATACTAAATCTAATCAATACGATGAATAATCCTAAATACAATTACGATCAGTGTGAAAACTATTTTGACGTCGACGCAATTGTTGCGAAGAACAAAAAGGAGGCTGATCGATGGATGCTTTTGTTTCTGGGTTTCGTCAATTCGATTTGCTTCAATATGTTGCTAATGATCGTCGGTATTTTTATTTTTCAAGCCGAGTCGCAGTATAGGATTGACGAAAATGGCGATAAAATGTACGACCAACCTTTGGCGGTTTTACTAATTACGCCTTTTTCGCAGCACACGCGTGTTGGTTTTATGGGTCATTTTATTTTCGAAATTTTGGCGTTAGATGTTTATGCGTGGATGATAGTCGGTAAATATTTCCATTAGAAAGTAGATTTATTAATAAAAATGATGTGTGGAAAACCTAGGTTTGGATGGATTATTTACAAGTCTAGTAAGTTGTATAAGTGCACATTTGGATATTTTGTCTAACGCATTCAAGACTATTCGACCAAGATGTAAGCAACGATTAAATTTGCCAATCGAAGAAAATTTACACGATCCTCCAGAACTGGAAGTAGAAATGCAAAAGGAAATGAAAAAATGTGTAATACATTTAAACATGTTGCTTTAGTATGCCGAAATCAACGTAAAATGTTTAGCAACTCTAAATTATTTATATTTTAGCGTTTCGAGCAAAGTTGAAGATATTTACAACCTTCAGACATTGTTTCAGACCATGATATCACTGTTTGAGATGTGCTTGTGTTTATATTTATTATCAGGAGTACGTTTTATATTTTAAATGTTATTGTTTTAAATGATATTTTAATTATTATTTTATAGTCTTTAGATGCAAGTATGGGACCAGAATTGACATATCTTATCTCGACGAGTTTTGAATTGTTGATGTATTGTTGGTTTGGTAATTCAATCACGGAAAGTGTGAGTTTTTGCAATACAGAATTTTCTCAATTAAATATTTAAAAGTTAATTAAAAAGCTGTTTGTCATAAACTAGCTGAACTAAATGAACTAATTTAGAATCATCTTGTAATGGAGAAGAAATCAGGTGGTGTGTTCGCAAGTTATGGAAGTTTTTATCATTTATCGCTAATTAGGGATTAATTTTCCATTCCACATTTTCACTAAGTTTGCGATAACTCCAATTGCATCAATGAATTTTCCTTTCCGGTCCTGAAATTATATTTTCGATTGATATTCTTAACAGAAATGTCGCGAACCAGTGTCGGCAGCCGTTTCTCTTGTGTAAACAAAATTTACATGTGAGATTTTAAACTTTGTGCCTGATTTTTTGTGAGCTAATTTTTTGTAAGATAGTGTCTATATTTTCTCAACCAAAACTTCAATTTATATTTACTACCTAATGCATCAAATAGTTTATTTAATAATTTCACACATGATTTGTTCCAAACATCAAATTACATAAAATGTTATATTTTTAGAGTAACGCTTTGACAACAAGTATTTACGAGGGTGATTGGTTATCGTCTAATCCTAGCTTTAAAAAATCAATGTTAATTACCATGATACGCATGCAGAAACCGATTTACATGACTATTGGTAAATTTACGCCGCTTACATTTACAACATTTCTTTCGGTACAAACATTTCCTTGCATTTTATCTTTATGAAATTCAGCTGAATTTATTTTTAGATGGCCAGAATTGCCTACAGCTTCTTTACAGCTTTAAAGAGTGATGCAATTGGTTAAAAGTTAATATTACGTTCTATAAAAATTCTTTGAAGAACTTATTACTTAGCAACAGACTAATTAAAAGTATACCTTCACTAAATTACTATAATATATAAAAACGCATCAATATCTAAAGATTTTGAGTAATTTACTGGAATTAAAATGTGGATAAACCTGTTTTGTTGTCACCTGCTCTTGCTCTGTACTTATAATTGGTTACCAATCCTCAGTCGATTTATAAGTCGAACCAATTCAGTTCGGATTGATCAAGAACGCGTCGTAATTACAGCTTTTGTATTTGTGCAAACCATTACAAGGGAATTATACGCAATAAAAAGTCTTATTGCATTATCAAGTTGCGTTTCTTTTTTGTTCCGCTTTGTGGTTTTATAGTTACAAAAAAAAACGGACTAAACGTGTAAGTATGTAAATTGATAGTAAAGTGTGAAAAAAATTTGTCTTCCTTGAAAAATCACGCTGACATAGTCAATCTAATTAGAACACTTATTAAGTAAGAACGAGGCTAATATCTAGTCACCACCCCGTAAGGTTATCAGTTTCCGCGACAAAATGATATTCTGTTTTTGTCACTTATCGAAGTAATTAAGTAAACAACAAAATCAACATGAAAGTTGAGAAATCACTGTAATAAAGATAAACAAAACGATGTTACGACCTCTTTGCATTATTGGAATGTCTATTTATATGTCGATTGATGTAATTTGTAATCATTAATGTTCGCATGATTATCAAATTCTTGCAGTCATTTTTTGAATCTTACTCGTTTACTCCTGGGGGACAGAATTACAAAATGATGGGACCACAGAACCACACGCAAGCCGAACATGACGTCAATGGGGTGAGTGTTGATTTGTTGATCAGCATCAATATAAATATCGCGGTCATAAACTGGTATCGTGCGTGTTTTTGGTGCTTGTTGTTTCTGTGAAGTTGGTGCGTAATCTGGGGATAATTACAACTTGCCGCAGATAAATACTTGCACGAATCAATGTCACACCGTAATTTGATTTATAAACTTGGTCAGAACAGAAGCACACTTACCTTGTATAGAATTACGGTGTATTTTTAAAGTATTATTTAGTTTTACTTTTTTAAACGTTTCAAAATGATGAAAGCAGTGGATGTTAGTTTGTATATCTGAGTGACCTCTTGGAAGGAATTAATTGTTTTTCTATTTTAGCCAACTTTGATGCCTGGTGGTCAGTACATCAAACCAGCAAGTTGCTCAAAGAGCACTTTTATGATCTTCTCTCCAAATGCCGAGGAGGTCGGTGCATTGGCTCGTAGTTTGAAGATTTTCGAAAATCATAAGGTGAATCTTCTCCACATCGAGTCCCGTCCTTCGAATAGGTTCCCCGGGAAGTATCAGTTTGTGGTTGAATGCGATACGGATGACGTCAAGAATCTCCAAGCCGCTATTGATGAAATCAAAGACAGCAGTGAATATTTTAATATCATTTCTCGCAATCACACTGATAATAAAGGTACTTCCGTCGTTAATTAATGCATTTGAGCTAAGGAAGTAGTAACATCTTTTAATTTGCTATTCTAGATTCGGTCCCATGGTTTCCAAGCAATATCAAGGACCTAGACAGATTTGCTAATCAAATTTTGTCTTACGGTTCTGAATTGGATTCCGATCATCCTGGTTTTACTGATCAAACCTATCGGGAACGTCGGAAATATTTCGCTGACATTGCTTACAATTACAAACATGGGCAACCCCTTCCTCATGTTGATTATACTCAGGAGGAGACTGAGACTTGGGGGCAGGTGTTCAATCAACTGGTGAATTTGTATCCTACTCATGCTTGCAAGGAGCACAAACATGTCTTTCCTCTTTTGGTTGAGAATTGTGGATATCGTGCTGATAACATTCCACAATTGCAGGACATTTCCAATTTTTTGAAAGGTTTGCGTCTCTTACCAACTTATAAAAGCAATTCAGTCTAAACAATTATGTCCATTTTATACAGACTGCACTGGTTTTACTCTTCGACCTGTGGCTGGTCTGCTGTCATCTCGGGACTTTTTGGCTGGACTCGCTTTTAGAGTCTTCCACAGTACTCAGTACATCCGCCATTCGAGTCGTCCGCTCTACACTCCGGAACCGGATGTCTGTCATGAAGTGCTTGGTCATGTGCCACTCTTTGCTGATCCGGAATTTGCTAGATTCTCACAGGAAATTGGCCTTGCTTCTTTAGGTGCCCCAGATGAGTACATCGAAAAGCTGGCTACCGTAATTAAAGACTCTTATGCCTTTTCCTTGAACTATAAATATGACATTTTAGTGCTTCTGGTTTACGGTGGAGTTCGGTTTGTGTCGTGAAGACGGCGAATTGAAGGCCTACGGTGCCGGTTTGCTCTCCTCCTTCGGAGAATTAAAATACTCGTTATCAGACCAACCAGAGGTCCGTCCTTTCGAACCTGCCAAAACCGCAGAGCAGAATTACCCGATTACAGAGTATCAACCGGTGTATTTCGTTGCTGAGAGTTTCGAAGATGCCAAGAACAAGATGATGTAAGACTTTATACATTTAAGTTAACCTCAATTAGAAGTAATTATGTCTTTAGAAAATATGCTGCTACTATTCCGAGACCTTTTGCTGTACGCTACAATGCCTACACACAGAACATCGAGGTCCTTGATTCGAAGGAACAACTTTTCACCTTGATCACTAACTTAAATCAAGAGATGAGTGTCTTGCAGGATGCCCTACGAAAATTATAAAATATTTACAAAGATACGAAAATGAAAAAGCTGATATCTGTCCTATAATTTGTTTATTTGTCTTTTTTTGTAATCAATTGTTTCGATTTTTTGATTTTGTTACAATGCATTACACAAGATAAAATGTCTAAGAGAAAATAGCGAACAGGAGTGTGGGACATATTTACATTAAAATACAATTACGTCTATATCATCTAGAACCTAACTTGTATTATTATCACATGATAATTTGTGTAACATTTGACTGTCTGACGATAACAATCCGGTCATCCATCAGATTGAAATTGTCAGTACTCAATTCGGCATTTATTGTTCAGGTGTAGATGTCGTTGTGTTCGTATAGCTTCCCATTGGTGCTATGGCATTCTGACTAATTGGTATAGTAATGGGCATTGTGACAGCCGGTACGATTACTGAGGGCGCTCCGGGTACGACGCCAGCAGCTAGCCCTGTCAACATTGTTGTGCTGCTTACAGCCCCGGAATTATATTGAGATGAGTCCTGAAATCAGAATATTAGTTTCTTATTGTAAAGACTGCGATGCTAATATTACATTTGCATGTGAATGGCCAGGATGAGTTGGTAAAATCCCATGTCGGGCAATAAGTAACTGCTCTGAGACTCGTCGTAATTCTGCTTGCTGTTGTCCAATTATAGCCTGAAGTTCTGCATGTTTTCGTTGCCAATCCACCTGAGACTTCAATAAATTAAGAATTAAATGTTAACGACGGTTTTATTGGTACTGTCGTAAAATACTTACAGGATGTGGTGATAAAACAGCAGGTGGTGGTATAGTAGCAATGACAGGTTGGACTGGTATGGCTGCGACATATTGTGGAGGTTCCAAGAACGTAGTCAGGGCCAGTTGTGAAGATTGTGTTGGTAGATTTTTGCTTTTTAGACTTGCTTTCGATTTCTAGAAGGTAACAGTACATTATATTGTTCTAATTTATTTTTGAAATTCTATAACTTGATAACTGACAAGTTATGTGACGCGCACATTAAAAAACGTCGCGCTACTGAGCTTAAAAAATCTGACTATTCTGACCGATTGGCCTACGAATACCCGAGAGGATTACGAGACAACTACGGCGTTTGTATACAGTCTGGGGCTGACACTTTGTCCCCCATAGTATTCCTGAGGGGCCGTCGTCCAACTGTTCGCGCCAAGCGGTGCCCCTCAGAAACGACAGTTTCCATCGGTGATTGTTAGCTTCAAACGTCTCTTTCTTACAAATAATAACCAAACATAATATTTCTCTCCCTCTATATCAGTTTTCGACAAAAACTTCATTATATTTAAAAGGAAAGAATGTAAAAGTTACCATAGAATGTTGAGTCATCGCAGAATGCCTTGAAGTTGGTGAATCAGCCGACATTGACGTACAATCTGACGAGGGATGCTCCATTCGACTACGAGAACTCCAGGGAACTGAAGAATTGTTATCTACTGATTCCCCCAAGAATTCTATTCCTTCTTCTTTGATTCCTTGACGCATCACATCAACGTAACTATCAATAAAACATCTTTAATCAATTCATATTCCTATTTTCTCCTACCTAGTTATAGCAGATAATAAGACTTCTATTGAAGGATCATTAATGTCATCACATCAACAATGTTCTGCAATAAACCAACATAATTTAGTATTTAAGCTCACCTTACAAGTCGATGTGTACAAACAACAAACTCTGGTTTACTATTCCACTGATGATAAGTGATATAAAATCTCGTTTGTAGCCAAATCCACTGCTGTCCTTTTGTTAAAAACCGATAGTAACAAGATGTCCCTTCCCCCTTCTTCATCAACGCATCATGACAATCCAGCACACGTTCCAAGTCATCAATATGATAGTAATCATAACCTGAAGTACCCAGTAATTCGAAAGGAAGATAACCTATAATAGGAGGCGCTCTGTGGTCCAGAAACAAAAATTTCCATTCCAAACTATGACGCGACGTAAATTCACTTTTGAGCGAGTCTACCAAAGGCATTTCTCGGATTAACTGTGGTGTTTGCAAGCGTCCAGTACCAACAAACAATAATCTAAAATATTTAATACTGGAAACCTCTTCAAATCTCAAAAAAAGAGAAATACCTTGTCTCTGGCTCAGTTTCTGAATACCCAGAGTATTTTGAACTATCTGTTTGAATCGTATCCGAATCAGACCCTAAAAAGAATTGGTGTAGTGTTACGGAACACAACAAACATATCGAAGTTCTACTAAAATATCCTGCAAAATGCACCAATTCGTAATCAAACGGCTGCATTGCATCCGAAGTTCCACGTCGCAAATGGCACGAAAAGGACAACTGTCCTTCATCGTTACTAGGACCTCTTAATAAAATATTGTAAAGGTCATTTTGCTCCTCCTCGCTGGTCAACTCATAAATTGTCATGCCCAAAACGTCATTCTAAAAATGCCACCAATCTAATTAATCAACTCCCAGATGGCATCCAATCGACTGCTATTACTGGTAAATGTCCAAGAAGTGAGGTCATATTTTCCGATGCATAGAAAATCTGGCCGCTTGTACTAAAGACAATGATAAATCCGTCCACAGCCTCCAAAATCAGATGCGTAAACTCTTCATTGGAGAGAAAGGTTGGCTTCCAATCTTCCTGAATTTCGTGTATCCGCGACCTCACTGCTACTTCTACAAGACCAATCCAAAATTATTTCATCTATTTCATTAATTCACGAACCCAAACCGTTGTGATTCTTAAGAAAAGCTATAGTTGCTTTCAGAACTGTAGATTTATCCATTTTCCTTGTCCCTGTTGAAACCATCGAGCTCAACTCATTCACCAGAAGATTAAACTGATCCCGACGTTTCTTCTCGCTCAAATTTCGAGACTTCCTAAAAACCACCCAAAAATTAACCATTACAATCAATTGCCGGCAATGACGATTACCTCTTTGAGTCTTTGTCATCGGAATCATTATCCATAATGTCACTAGAACATCTATTGGTCACGGTTAAGGCATTTAATTAAACGAGCATTTCGCACCCACGATAACGGCAAACAATGTCAAGACTCGTGATACGTTGCAATGAACTTAATTTACGTAATATATTAATGTATTCATATTAAATAATAGTACAGTTTACGAATAGCGTTGGTACAGAACCGCAAGAATAGAGAAAATAAATGTTACAGTTAATTAGTAGATGCAGTTATTCAACGAGAGTGAAATCAAGGCGTAGAAAACGTCAACAAACGTTGCAAAAAAAGATTGCAATAAATTGTGTTATATTTACCGTTAGATGATAAATAAAAGAACAGTTATGTATTGAACTAATGAGTGTGTCTGGATTGTTGGGATTTTATTCGCGTTACGTTTGTGATTGTCGTCACGATTTTGCTGCTTTTCATATTTTTATTGTCCTTTAAGATATTAAATCATTGAGAGAATGGATAATAATTACTTTAATACAAACACTTGATTATTAACTAACATTTGATGAGAATATAGAGAATATAAGAGTTATTTAAATCGAATTGTTTAACTTTTATATTTTATTTAACAATAAACATAACTTTAGAAATTTAAATACGATTATACTATAAATGTATGTTATTAAAAGATTATAAGTAATATTAATAGGTCTCTGTGCTTAATAAAGTGGCGATCAATTAATATACAGTTACCGAAATTAAATACTATTATAACATATCCGGTTGCATAGTAATTAAAGATTGAATAGGGTTAAAAAGATTAGAAATTAATAATTTTTTGATTGGTTTTCTTAAAATTCTTTAAAATTTAGAATATTTTTAAACCTAAAAAACGTTTTAATCTTATTAAAATATAGAAAAAACGAAATTACATCATAAAAATGTCTTAAATGTCAACAAATGAAGTTTAAGCCCTTGTGGTCCTTGTAATATCTTGAAACTTTGATAAGAACACCAAAAAATGTCAGATTACTAAAAAACTACTTAACAGCAATGAAGTTTTTAAAAATATATGCGTTATCCTCATTTTTCTAAGGACATTTTCCTAAAATGAATGAATACGAAATGGAAAATTCTTCACTTACTCCGAATATCTCGTCGAACATCTTTTTATGTGCGACATTGCGTTTTCACTGTTAAAATGTCCAAAAAAACGCACTTTCAACCCAATTTCACTCAGTTCTACCGACGAATTAAATTCACAACTAAGTTAACTCCATTTTATTACGAAACTTTTGTGCTTTAGTATGCACTCACAGGACGCCAGGGGAGAAACCATCTTTTACAATCACGCACTCAAATTCTGGAACTTTCTGTTTTTCTTCTTTCAAGTTGAAAGCTTTCAATTTCAGGATTTACACTTTGGTCTTGAAAAAATATATTAAAGGACGTGTGTTGGTCGAGTTTATCGCACTAGACTAGCTTAAATTCGCTTGTAAATTGTATCCAGGTGCGCGGTAATGGATGGCAGTCGTGGAAAATTGCAAACAGGAGCGCGCACAACACAACGCATTCGCCGCCGACTGCCCATTGCGGCGTGTTGTGCATGCGCATTTTCATCATCAGCGAACTCCAAGTGTATTTCCGATTGGGGATAACTCAAATCTGAGCGCATACAGCATGTCCCGTTCTAATTCGTTCAAACGGCGACTACTTTCACTTCAACCAGACGCTGCAAGAATTATTTGATTTGTTTGCGGGACTTTTAAGAGAGGACACCTGTTCAAATATTAACTAATACGATTATAAATTTTGCAACGGTGGGTTTGAATCAAGTATTTTTAAGGATTGCTTTTACCCTCTGTATTGCATCGGTTGTGCAGCATCCGTTGCCCTGTACATCTCTACAAATCAATCGTTTTCCGTAACGAGTCGGCGTGTGCTCAGGTAATAATATCGTCATCGCACTGCGCACTGAGTGGAAAACTTGTAGAGTTCCCAGACGCTTCCGTTTCCAAGAGTACGAGATAATAAACCTCCCTTATCTATGTTGGAAATTGTAGATTTAAATTGAAGGAAGTAAATTTGTAGATAAAATATGAATTAGGTATATTAAATTATGTTCATACTTTCGTTTGTAGTGTCCTTCCTGTTTGTACCCTTACGTGGTATTAGAAAATGTGTAAATATTGATTTAATAAGCCATATAACTGCTGAAATGTTGACCGGACTGTAGATAATTGGCACAGTTTAGAAAGAATGGAAGTTTCTTGGTAACGGTTTCCCTGGATGTATGAAGTTTTGAAAGGTTTATAAGATTTAGGTATGTTTTTACGTTTTATTTCTCTGTAAAATTTTATCATTTCATTTTTAAGTGTAATTTCTTCATTCTTCTCAATTACTTTCATTATCCCAATGAACCATCACGTTTTTCTAACGTACAATCGCGTTGCTCTAATATGGGTTCCAGGCCGCTAGGATGAATGAAAGAGAATCAACTGTAGAAAGAGGGAGTAAGTCGCAAATACTAAGGAAATGCTCATGGTATGAGACCGACAAGACGTCTATTAAAACCTCATAGTAACCAAAAGGTACTCAAACTTACACGAAGAGAGTTGAAACTTTTCACGGGTCTAACAGGACACAGGACCCTATGCTCTAAGGAGTCATCAGAGGAAGATGGATAGAAAATCAGTGACTTATACAGAATATGTAACGAAAATTCAGATAGCTTCCATCAATCGTCAGTTTTTCAACTACCTCAAGCTCCTTTACATCCACAACAATATATCTATTGATCCCTTATAACATATTATACTTAACACGTATCAGTTCTTGGTCAGGAAATCAATCCCTCTGGAATTCCTAACATTGGTATCTCAATCTGAACTTACTGAACAGTTTAACTCTGATTGCTGCTTAGAAACCAATAGAATCAGATGGAGCGCATTTGATAACTTAAGACTCTGTTCGAAACAGTCCCTAAATAGTTGTGGAAGGATGTGGGAATACATTCCCCACATAGTAAGGTATATGATTTCCCCTTGTTAATACTTCTATAACACACCTTAACTATGTAAAAATTTGCATCTCCATACTTAACACTTGAGGTCATGCCGAGCCAGGTTACAATTAGTGAGGAAGTCGATGATTGGAAGAGATAGGACCTCATACAATTACTATCCAACTTATTACTATCAACATTTTTATTACATTAAATATTTTTCTGAAGCACTAAAAATCATAACAAAATATACAGCAATGAACACTACAAATTGAACAAACACAATTACAAATAACTTAATTTCTGGCGCAGTTTCAACATTGCTTTACCATAGCACACATTCGTGGTGTTTTTATAAAATTATTACGCTCAAGTCCTAAGGCAATATGAAAGTGTTATATCAAATTAGCTTACTGTATATGAACCAGAGAATCAAAACAGTCAGTGAAAAAATATTTATTCACTGGTATACGCGCGTTAAAAAGAAACATTCACTGTATATGATAAAATGCCGAAGTGTTTGCTGTTGTATTAATAATTACACAACGCGCACCATCGTTAGACCTTTTTCAAATGATTAATGGTGTTGTTCTTCATTGCCATTTTGGATGCATTCGTCGGTTTGACAAGCGGCGTCGTTGGAATTCGCGCCGCTGTTATGGTACAATTCGTATTTTTCACTTTCACTGGTTTCACTGGCAGCGTCGACACTGTGGATTTCGACTGTAGTTTTAACGCATTGTGTTTCATAACAAGATTTGACGCACTAGTACTTTTAGGCACAATGTTATTCAGTTTGTTGTTCAGTTGCTGCGAGCGACCATTTTGATTCGTCACCTTAGTGTTGTTCAAATTCTTAGACATTTTAATCTTCAGTTTGTCACTGCTATAGAAATTACTGCGCAATTCATTAATCGACCGCGTCAATTCGCTTATTTTTGGAATAATATCAGGTTTATCCACTTTTTTATCTGTCATATTTCCTTTTTTCGTTGCGAGATAGTCTTCAAACTTGGTAGTCATTTTGCCGGATGTTGAAAATTTCTCCTGAGACTTAAGAGGCGTGAGGAAGTCCTCTACAAACGGTTTATTTTTCAGTGTTGATGAATTCAATATGATCGGGTCCGGGGTCCTTACTTTCTTGGAGATATCAGCAATTTTTGAATCTAGTTTGTAAGGATTTACTGCGATACGCTCATCTAAATCTGCTAGAAAACGATCCAAGCGACGATCTTGTGCTGTCTGCACTCTAACTGGCATAAGTTCCTTCGACAAGTGCAATCCATTTATCCGGGAATTGATCCGAGTGGTCCTCTCCAACCTCGCACTGCTTAGGGACCGAAGGTCTTCATGTGTCATCGGTTGACAAGCTATCGAGGACACAAAATTCGCTTTTTCGGGTTTATCTTCCAAAGGAGCTGAACTAGTTAGCTGATCTTTGGTAATAGCATTAGTAATCGTGTGATTGGATTTTTTCAAAATACCTTTACGTGGCAAAGCAGTCAGCGACCTTGTCTGAAACGAATTATTGTCCACTTTTGGCACTTCGTTTGGAATTTTATTTGGAATCACTAAATTTTGCTTAATGGCTTCATTAACATTCCTTTTTGGAATTGCACTATCAATTCTAGGATTAACTATAGCTGCCTTGGCAAGATTAACAATAGCTGCCTTGGTAACTTCTTTAGGATTTCTGATGCCAACAGACTCAATACTTTTCTGTAGAGCAGCTCTGACCGGTTCCTTCTTGATTTCCTTTTTAATCTGAGGTGCAGCTAATGGTTTCGCAGATTTGGTAACTTCTTTTTTAGGCTTTGCAGGTCCTTTTTGCTTATTATCTTTACTGGTTTTATGACTCCATAATATTTTATTCCGAATAATATTCTTCCACCCTGTGGTTGCAGCTTGTTTCACTTCATCCCGAGTTGGTAGTCCTTTATTTCGCTTGTTGAATAGAATCCCCCAAACATCATTGCGATTACAAAGCTACAAAGAAATGTTAGCTACAATTTTTATATGTTTTTGAGAACCTACCTCATATAATATCTTTGAAGAACGTCCCAACTTTAGGATGTCATTGGAACTCAAATTCTTTATTATCTTCAGGAAGATCTTAGTAGGGAGACATTCAAGACGAGAATCACCACGTCCTAGTGCAATGCAATAATTCGCCACATGCAATCCGAACAGGCGTTGAATATCACTTAGAAAGCTCTTCGCAATCTCGAGGTCATCTAAACAGCATCTATGCTTTTTCGGAAAAACATGAGGGCCATGTGTGATATTCCACGTGTTTAAAGTTACCTAAAAGACAACTCACTGCCAATATGTTTGCATAATTTCAAAAAAATCCTTACTTACATCACAATTAGAGATGGTGAGACCGTAATAATCACGATTTGGAGCACGAGCTCGCGAATATAGCTGTAATATCACACCGTTCTTGTCGTCCATGAAAGCAAACGAAAAAAAAACGTGCGCTTGTTTAAAACGTATGTGTAAAATTTGTTTCGAATTGTCGTAAATGACTTTATAATAACACTGTCAAACGTGCAGTTTCAGTCGCTAAAACATTATCGAACTGCGATCGCCATGAAACATGTAAACATGTCTGATATTTATATTTGTAGTAATCAGTAAACTTCAAATAAATTTGTTAATATAAATGCACACGAATTTATTTATAAAAAAAAGGAGTGAGCACAATATTTGCGAGGCCTGAGACTTACCCAGAAAGTTGGTGGTACCACACGAGTGCGTTGCAAGTGAATGACGACACTCTCGCTGCCCGCTGCTACTATCTCTGGCGAGTGATTGCACTTTGCGGCGTGCGTAAAGAAATGAACTTTCCACTGGCAGACGCGACTGTCTGTAAAAAGCAATCAGTCGATCAGGCGATCACCCGCTCGCGAATGAAGAATGTGCGGCTTTGACTTCGTTTCGCGTGTTTGCCTTTCTACCAACAAAGACCGGGCGCTTGTCAACAAGTCGCATAAGCGGCTACCTTCAAATAAGTTGACGATTATGCAAGCCTAGCTCACCAGCGACAGTGGCAGCAAAAATGAGCAAAAATCTTTGAGATCTTTTAGCGTTGCGCAACGCACTATGCGCTGTTTTCGTATGTTAAGCGCTCACCGAATTGCGAAAGTTTGTTACGCGCACACCTCACTTTTGCCAATATTCGAACATTTATTGAGTGTAAAAACAGAAGTGCTCGTCGCATGTTTGTTGTAGACGTACATGACTGTAATATTGCTGATGCTAAGTGTTGAGGCCAATGATTGTGGTAATAATGCAAAAAATGAATACTTTTTTATATTCTGCAATGGTACGCATTGCATTGCATTGAAAACAATTCCAAGAGTCATCAATAAGCATTATTAATGACCGCTAATATTATAAAATTATAGGCAGATAGCCCTGACTAATATGAGTATATTACGTTAATGACGTGCAGAATCATTTCGTTTGCTCGAGGATACATATCTGAAGTATATAAGAAATGTGTAAACAAGTATATTTTAGTAAATGTATATTTTTTTTCAAAATATCTTTATATGTCCACTTTTAGCACCTCCTTTGAAATATTATTTGTACTCACCAAATTACCCTTAATGGCTCCAGTGACATTATCTTAAGAGCTTACATTATCAATTCTAGGATTAAAAATAGCTGCCTTGACATTTTCTTTAGGATCCCTTAGGTGAAGAGAACAGAATAAAACTAAACACAGCTAATAATGCGTTCTACTTGCACTTGCAAAGAGTCAAAAGATATTGCAAAATAAATGTACTAGACTCTTGATTTTAGCAATGGAAATGATTTGACATCATCCCTCGATATCAATAAGCAATCACAATCATTGAACCGAGCGGTCTGCTGCAAACAATTAGTGTTTGCGTTTCGTGTTTTTATTTAATTACTATATTTTAATAAATGTCTTAATTATCCAGATTTTGATCTCAACGAAGAAAGAAGCTGAATGTTCGTAAAATAATGAAGGAAGGAAAGAAAATTACTGCACAGTTCACAATTTGGCAGATATTGAATTTTAAACTTGCGTTCGTTAACCTTTTCTTTTATCGAACCATTAATTTAAAAATTATAAAGGGACTTTTTTGTGAAAATTAAAATATGGAAGGTAATAATTTAAATTTAGTGAATTTACTATAATTATTCCCATTCATTTGTTCGGGAATCGCTTTAAACGAAGGGTGTAATATGTGACGCCATCTTTTAAACAATATACAACTAGTCTTCTTTAGTTCTCGGAATTCTCAACATAAACAAGTTTTCTATAATTTCAGAATATGGATTGTGAACTTTGGCAAATGGGTAGCAGATGTCAGAGATACCCACGTATAATAAAAATGCTCCCCGTTTTCCGATTAAAAACTAAAAACAACTTGCTAGTTCGGTCTAATCAGGAGTTACAGGGTTTCTTTTGCAGAACGATCATGTTCGAATTGAGAATTTGAAAATTATTGGTCTGAGACATCCAAATGTATCTATATAATAATTTATTAAATTTTCCAGACACCAAGAAAATTATAAAGCATACAAAATACATACCTTTTAAAAATATAGAATATTATGATACTTTCTAAAATTATTAAATAAATAATTTCAAATAAAAAGTATTTTATTTAATTTAACATAGGAATGACAAGATTCTTAAGAGCATTAAACTTGTGAAATCAAT
>WSZQ02071799.1:0-10607 GCA_019419845.2 Weissflogia rhopalogaster
GCTTGCAGAAGGTCCATCTTCTTCTCGATTTCAGCTTGTTCACTGGCGAGTTTGAGCATCTCTTTCAGTTCGTTGTCCTTGGCAACAAGAAGCTCGGTTAGTTGAGTGTAATCAACGGCTGAGAGTTTGGCATGTTTCGGGGCGATTGCATTTTCGATCATTTCCCTGGAGGTAAAATCATTTATATTAGTAAATTATTTTGTTAATACAAAATGGGATAATACTTTGATATTAGCTCAATATCGTCGATTATATAGAGTAATTTATCTCGAGTACTTATTTGAGAAGACATTTCCTATGGTTTGTAGTTAAACAATTTTGCTTCGGAGGCTTCTGTCTAGTAAATTTTGTATACACTTTTATTTTAGGTTATGTTATGTTATTTAGATGACCAACATTATATTTATTCGAACAGTCGGTTGCATACAGTTTGAGTTTTTAACTTAAAACTTTTTTGTTCTGTGTTTCATAGAGGAAGCTATTATAGTTGTTTGATTGTTAAGTAGCCTATATTGTTTTTGATTTATATTATTTTCTAGGACGATAATCATCATTATAACAAAACTTTGCTATTTGCCTTATTTTCGTAAAATTTATTTTCTAAGCATGGTTAGATTCATATTAAAATTGTATAAGCTAAATTTCAATCCAATCGCTTGGTTAAGGAAAAGACAAAACTTTATAACACATTTTAGAAACAAATTTTATATTGCAAACAGCAATAATATTATATATTTTTATTTTCAATTTGTATTCGTACGAGTATTCGAAGCAGGAATTTTTGGATGCTCATCAAAAAGAAACAATCCATGAATCATATTACTGTTGTTTTATACGATCGCAATAACATATTTTAATATGTTAGAGGAAGAACTACATAATATAATAGTGTGTCACATGTCTCTTACCTAAATCTGACAAAAGCTGAATGCAAAACCGAAATTTTTAATGCCTGCATATGCAGTCAAATAAATTCCGTCCCACAAATTTGAAATTTTTGGATACTTGTAAATTCTGTTACATCAATAGAAGAAAAGTTTCTTAATGCAATGACGTTAATCTCAAATTGATACGCAATTACATCGAAAGTTAAGCCACTATTAAAATTTTTGAAAAGTTGAAAATTCTACTGTGTATAGGATAAAGTACGTTTCTTTCAACACCTTTTAAATTTTTGGCTTCTTGTAAATCCAAGAACATTTTCTTATTCATGCCCCTGATAGAAGAAGGATTGCTTATTACAAAGACGTTAATCCGAAATTGGTACCAGAATTACGTCGCAAGTCAACGCACTATCCAAAATTTTGAAAAGTTGCAGATTCTCCTGTAAATTTCGTCCAACAAATATTCAATTTTCTGATACTTATAAATCCAGTAACATTTTCATATTCATACCAGTGTTAGAAGAAGAGTTACTTAAAACAAAGACGTTAATGGCAAATTTTATCACAATTACGTTTTAAGATGCAATGTAATTTTGAAAATAGCTTATCCTCGCATATTTTGATGTTAACGGAAATATTGAGAATTTCCAATGTTGAAATCGTGAAAATGCTTTCTATTATTTAAAATGCAATCTTTTTTCTATCATATAATTGATTGATAAAATAATGTATAGTTTTTTGTAATTAGAAAATAATAAGTAATACATGATTAAAATTAGTCAATAATAAATTAAAATGCCCAAAACAACAATTAAAATTAAAACAAATCTCAAAAATGCAATTAGTATACTAGCTGATAAGAGATAACAAGACATTGTTGGCTTAACTCACGTTTAGTACAACACGTACTTCGGCTCTCCGTGTCTCACCCCCGCACCTTCGCGAGTTTTCTTGTATGTTCCGCGTTTGTTATATCATTGTATCCATGGAAAACATTAAAATAATACGTGAAAAATCGGTGTCTCCAGTACCCGTCCCCAAAAGACACCAACAAGGACAAACAAACCATTGAAAACCTACGGATTGAGGTAATTACACATTATTGCAAGATTGAACGAATATCCTTCGATTTACTGCCAACAATCAGAAATAAATCTTTGCATGTTGCGTTCGCTTTCTTTTCTATTTTGTTTGCGATTTGCTAAATCTACGAATTAAATGGCTTTATGCGCTTTTATGCTGCTTGTGACCAGCACAAAGAGGCACTGTCGAAATGCGAAACTGCAAAACATCGATAGACAGTGTCAGTCTTCCAAAGTCACTCAAAGAAACACGAACTCAACAAAAAACTATAAAAAGTCAAAATAACGATTAACTAACTTGGTTTTATTGAATAATTACAATGTTATTAAGAGACGAGCCTCGGAATGATTTATTTTATTCACGCTTGCACGATCCACGTTTGAAAAACAGTTTGGTTTGGTGTCAGGAACGTGAGGCAGCGAGATTTAAAAAGATTCAAGAACAGAAACAGGTGGGTGGTGGCAGCATCTCATTTAATCTTCAATAGTTTCATGAAGTCTTAACTTTTAATAACTTGAATTTGAATAATTTAAATTTGAATTCATGGAAATTAATTGCAGAATAGAGAAATGCTTGACCATTGGCCATGGGGCAAACAGAATGATAATAAACCGCGTGGATTGAGGAATTTACGACTTGAGGGATTGTTTCCACACCAGGATTTTGAGAAAGTAATTTCATATTTGGATTATAATTTATTATCCGTAATTTTTTCTCAATTTGCATAGATTAATCTTGTTTGGCGTGTACCACAGGTGGTACATCAATCCATAAGTGTGAATCACCGGTGGTAGGCGTATTTTTATAAACATATCAGTGCCAATTTGTAAAATATGCAACTGTATAAATTACTAGGCAAAACGAACAGTATTAAGAATGGGTCGTCCTGGTGGTGGTGCCCCAAATGTCAATGAACACGGCGGAAGAGTTTGTAGAACAAAAGAAGATCCATTACTGCGATTTCAGTGGGGAAAAGATTTGCGTCAGTGCGTTGATAATACACTGAGATATCGAATGAATAAAGAGGAACAAGCTCAGTATAAACAGGAATTAGGTGGGTGTTATAGTGGTAAACGGTAAAATTCCAGAAACGTGTACATTTATGGATAGTCATAGTCAAAAACGACATTAAACTGTTACATTTTCGACATTCAAAAAAGGTTAACATATTCTCCATAGTTAAATGTTTAGATTTTAAAGTTCATATCAATATTAACTTAGAAATCTACATATTTATGAGTGTAGGCTCTCAAAATTATACCATAATGGCAATACTAACATTACTTCTTGGATAAGAGTTCACAATCTTGGGGACACAACTAGGAAGTATATCAGGCTCTGAGGGACCAATCAGCCTCGACATACATTAAACTGCCGCACCTTTAGTGGGTTGGCCACATAATAAGAATGCCCGAAGGTAGAACGTCCAAAAGAATCATGAATGGTCAAAGGGTTGGGAAAAGGCCGATTGGGAGTCAAAGGAAGGGATGGAAGGATGAAGAAAATCATGTAGTAGAACACATCCTCAAACTAAGGAGATGGAAGGAATTGGCACAGGTCAGGGTAAAGTGGAGGAGGAAGATAAGGGAAGCCAAGACTAAAGATGGAATGTAGTACCATGAGCGAGATAGAGTTATTCATTTTCAACATGTCAATTTCATTAAAGATTGTGAATTTTTGCCCGGGAAGTAAAAAAAGCCTAGTATATCCCTTCGAAGTACCGTCTAATTGTCAATCTGCTGTCATCAGGATAGTTTATCCTTTGCTGCTTCATGCGAGAAGTGTTATCAGGATGATACAACATTTTTTAGCATTATTGTTAAAATATGTTGATTTCTATGTCATAAAACATAACAGATTATGCACCAAAGTTTGCTCAATAATTGAGTGAAAGCGTTAATATCTGACATCTTCATTGGTAAAATAAGAAGCGAAATTTTCACCGCTATTTACTATTTTAAGTGTACAACATTAAGTTCTAATTACCATTTTTAAGCCCACTTAATGTCAAATGCAATAAAGAAGAACGTGTTACGTTAAAAATTAAAAGCTTTGCAAATATTAGCTAAATTGTTAGCTCTTTTAAATCATTATAATAACTTTCATTTTGTCATTTAAATATTTTAAAGATAAATTGGTATCAGAAAAATTCAAACAGAAAGAAAATGAACGCATGGAGAATTGCATCAAGGATCAGACACTCGTAAGTTCTTATTAAGTCCTTCAAATATTCTCTTTTTTTTCTGTTTCTTATAATTAGTTAAATACCCAATAATGTTGCAAATATTTGTAAAGTGATTGATATCACCGCCCTGGGGCAAAATCGGTCCCGGCGGTGTGCAATGGAGGCATCCGCATACGATCGGGAAGAATTTCTTTTATTCTTTGGTAAAGCAAGCCTTAGAAAATGCATGAAATTGCTCAGTATAGTGCATCATTTCAGGGTTACACCAACGGCAAAACTAGGAACTTAGTAAAGTTTGATAAGATTGAGAAAGATACGAAAACACATGCGAATCGCATCCGTTTGAATCAGAATGGTCCGAAATCGTGTAAGAATTTGGCGGTGATGGGCGGCAGAAATGTGAATGTGGTTAATCCGTTTGCGCATGCGTATACGAAACCCGCGGGCGACCAATTCGCCCCTTTACACAATGATTGTAAAGTGAACGGAATTGAGTTGGTACCGCTCATGATCGAGAAGCGTCGCCAACAGGCGAATCACGCCCTGGGTACCACTGACGTCACTAAGAATGGTTATATGTAAGTCCTTAACCTAACTTAACCTATACTAATGCAAAGTTAACGCAACATTTGGCTGCGTTAAACATAATCTGACCAATTCAAATATGTATTTAAAAAATTGCTTTAACGTCACACGGCTTAACCTGATCTAGCTTTAGCATAACAATTTAGCAATGTTATAATTTCTTTTTCTCTCATATTGCATGACTTATTGCAATAAATTCACGACAGGATCGATTACACGCTTTACGTTTGCCCTTTTCGCATTCCCCATTTGGGTTTTCGCTTTCTTTTTTTTTCTGGCCACGCTTCATTCACGCACAATCGACGGTTGTATAATGCAGAAACCAGATGTGCAGGCATCCAATATTATGGAAATGAAGTAAAATACTTCTAGTAAATTTCTCTCAATATCAAAGTTTAACGATAAAACAAAAAGTCACACCTCTGTCTTGATATTTACTAATTGCGTTTATGCATTTTGATTATATTAGTGTATGAGGCAATTATTTGTTGACTAGTTTTGCATTAGTAGAGGCAGATGATTATATTAAGCTTACAAGGGAGCATCTCACTTGTCCGTCTCAGATTAGCATTCCATTTTTTGTACATTCAATATATGTACTATATATTGAAATCATTTCTATTATCTCTACGATATTTTTGGTCTTTTTGGACCATTTGCCCAAAAAATCAAAGTTTTGTCACAAATTTAATAAGGTATATATTGCTTTAAAAGCAAACTTCTGAATATTGGCTTCGTGGGACAGTTATGAGCGCGTAAGTCTATTGGCCTTAGGGTTTCAAGTTTACGTTTTGTCTGCGCTAAATTCTGAGACGAACAATTGTGATACTCCTCTTGTTATTAACGTAGGTTTTGCTAATTTGCAACATGTAATTTGTTAACTTTTTGAATTGTTTAGCAGCGGTGCACCAAAATGGGTAGTCGATGGACAGATTTATCTTCGGGAATTATCGAAGCAGATGAATACAAAACTCAATGAATTAAAGGTAGGATTGTTAAAACTTGCGCATTATTATTATTTTTTGGTTAAACGAATACATGCAACTTGCACAACATTTTTCTGAATTTTTATTTCCTTTATCATATATTGGGTATTTTAACATTTTCTTTCTTGAGTTTTGGTTGTACATTTTATTTTACAACCATGACCGCTACCTAAGTCTTGACAGCTGTCAAGAATAATAGTGTCATAGTGACATATGTCAAGTAACAAAGTCACCAATGTTATTGTAATATACACAAATTATGTATTTTAACTTACAATATAATTGATTTTGAAGTGAAAGTTTTCTTAACATTTTTTAAAAACCGATGAATATTTGAAATGTTGATTTAAAGATATCTTGAGGTGATATATTGAAAAGAAAAGTACCAAGTTTCTATAGATATAAATCACATCGAAACAAGTTCTTGATGTACTCACAAAAATTCGGTTTCGATTTCATTTTTATCACCTTCTGCTCATCTCAATATTCATCTTCGTTTATTATCTGTTAATTTGTTTATTTCTGGTATAAGCCATAAACCACTGCAAAATGACATAGGAGAAAGTCAAGTTTGCACCAATGTTGAAATTTTTTTCAATTAATTTATTACTTATTAATCCTAAGTCTAAATGCACAAGCTTAGTATTTCCAACTGCACCTTATAGCATTTTTCCTAAATTAATGCTTTCTGTAATGACATGAAAACTTAATAATATATTTAATTGCGAAGGAACTGCGTATGCGAGAATTGGAGACGACTAGAAAACATTTCAATACGTTGGATAATTTCTGGGGGCGTCCCGGCCATGGTGCACCACGTTCAGCTCTACGAAAAGGTGCAATTGATAAAATGTTATTCGGTGGAAGATTACCTGTAGCCGTAGCTTAAGTTTGTTTAAAACAAATTAAAAATGCAACGAATAACGTTAATTTAAAAATAGTGAAATTAGATAACACCGTTTTCACTGTATACCTCTAATTAAATGATTGATATACCTATCAATTCGTAGACTCATAAAGTGTCGGCATTCTCATTATTCAATTATCTTGTCATTACAATTATAAAGCAATTTTGCTTACGTTTAAAAATCAAGTTCAATTTCATGGAAGTGTATTCAATAATCTTTCAATTAACTATCTTTAAATTAAATGGAGTAGAGTCTAATTTACAAGTTCTACAATCTTGTTAGTAATAGAGATTATTATATAGTTTAATAAACTTGCAAAACATGATTTATTAGTATATTTTTTGTTTAATTAGCCGCTTTCTACATACAACTTTTTGGCAAGCCTTGTGAATTTCGATATATTGATGAATTTCTTGCAAACAATGGATATTTGCATATTTGAAGTGAAACTATGCGTTCCAAAAATTAATGAAGCAAAACTTTCCATAAAATCCCTCTAAAAAAGTATGAAGATTTTCAAGTTAAGTAAATAATTAGTTGTTTTTATCGTTACCTAGTTAATTTTTCCGAAAATAGTAGGTTTACGAGCACATTTTGATGTAATCTCGATCTTGTCACGCCATCATAAAGTAAATTGTCCTACTATGCATGTTTTATTTGTCTATTTGTTGTTAGACTGTAGAATAAAAGGTTGTAGTATCATTGTGCAATTGTGTGCACACTTTTATCAATTAAGGATCGTGTTAATCTTGAAGGATCTGACTTTAATTAGAAAGTGTAGGGAGAAATCTATGTACACAAAACGCCTTCTTTCTTAATTACTACTCAAGTATATTACTATCTATTTATAAGTAGGAATACGAATGTTAATAAGGTTAGGTTACCTAACTTCAAAATAGTTCAATCTTTGTGAATTTCGATATATTGATGAATTCCTTATAGGACATAGATATTAGCATATTCGAAGTGCAAATTTTTTTTCAGTAAAAATGAATGAAGCAAAACTTTCCATGAAATACCTCCAAAAAGGTATTAAGATTTTCAAATAAAATAAATAATTAACTTTTTTGTCTTTGTCTAGTTAATTTTCCCAAAAATAGTAACGTTAAGCCTGCAATTAGATCTTATCTCCATCATGTTAAGCCACCTTACAGTAATTTGTCCTTCTATGCCTGTTTTATTCGTCTATTTTATATTAGACTTGAGGCCTTAAATTTGTAGTATCATTGTGCAATTGTTTGCACACTTATATCAATTAAGGATCGTGTTAATTTTGAAGGATCTGTCTTTAATTAGAAAGTGTAGTGAGAAATCTACGTACACAAAGTGCATTCTTTCTTAATTACTATCTGAGTATCTTATAATCTGTTTGTAAGTAAACCTCTTAATATTAATATAGGTTAAGTTAACTTAGTTTAACTAAGTTCAAAATAGGTTAGATTTGATTAGGCCAAGTTAAAACAAGCGTTATTACGTGAGGTTAAACTTGACAACTCACGATGTTTAAAGTTATAAGGCGCAATTTCTCAAAGTTTATTCAATTTTTCATTCATGTTCATCATTTTCGTCGTTTTGCTGAAGATGATAGATAGGAAGAAATGTCAGTTACACTCGTGGAATTTCCTTCTGATTGGAATCTTTTAACACTTCTTTAGCGGTGTTATTCAACAGCGGTTCGATGTTGGGAGTTGGAAATTACCCAGCGACAGAAAGCAAAAAGAAAATTGTATGAAATCAGCGCGGAATGTTGATGCGATTTGCGCATTCGGGTTTAATTGGAATTTATTGCGGTCGAAAAAAGTTTTCGTATAACATTCGCGTACATCGGCATCGCACGAAAAACGTGACTTAACGTCTCTTGAATAGTAAATAGTTAGCGATAAACTGAAATGGTCTAAGTCGCAACAAATGTAGCTGTTAATAATTTTGAATAGGGTTAATCAAGTTTTCGTCGATTTCTAGATGTTTTGAAGCATTTTTCTTTCATTTCATTCCTACTTACGTTAGCTTCAAATGCCTTAATCGAACCTAAAATGACTAAACCTAATTGTAAATAGTTAGGGATAAACTGAAATGGTTTAGGTCGCAACAAATGTAGCTGTTAATAATTTTGAATAGGGTTAATCACATTTTTGTCGATTCTTAGATGTTTTGATTTTTTTTTAATTTGGCTTAACTTAACCAAATTTAGCTTAACATAACTTAATCTAATTTAAAATAATTTAACTGACGTAACCTCAATAAGAAGAGACAACTAAGACTAGAAATAAGAAGAGTTAATTTTCAAATTTATTATAAATCCTAGTCCTTTATGTCTGAAATAATAAGAAAGCTCCATAAATTTCTAATTGTTTCCTGAAAAAAAAGTGTGGTTCACTTTGACATTTTCAAAAGGTTTTCGCTGTCGGTGAAACTATCAGCCAAAAAGCTGCGGTATCATCATCTCACTGCATCACAACACATCCCATCGGGTGTGCCTGCTTCCTCTTCATCACCTTGCAATGAGTGCGTGTTTTCACTTTTATTTTATCCGACGCATACCAATTTTATTTTCTCTTTGTTTGCATCGCATGCGAGGCGATGTCAAAACCGTGCCAAAACCAAACCCTGCCAATAGCCTCGGGTCAAATTCTTCTCATTTCTGCCGAGCGGTTTCGGCGAATTCATTAGTTTATTGTCACCACTCGGAAAGAAGTTAATATGTGCGATATGTTCCGCGTGTACCCTACCCAAAGTTTCTTCAAACCTCATAATCACAGCCATAGTTTTGCATTTGAGAAACTGATGACACCAAAAAACGAAATCGAAACTTGAAGAAGTCAAGAATGAAATCGAAAAACAATTTCTACCTCCGCGATGTAGACGAAGTCGATGGTCTTCGCGCTTGCATGTCTGCTTTTCCAATCGCATGACTCCCGCACTGTGTGTGCACGCTTCTTCATTTCTTTACGCGCCTCCAACGAGAGCTGATCTCCTTTTTGGCTCTAGTGTCAGTTGAGTGAGGATACGGTGTTTGATAGGAGTAGATTGTTTTCGCTTTACGCGATTTTTAGCGTAATAGTGATAATTTTATTTTATGTAAGGACAATTTTGTGGGAGCTTTTGTGAAAGAAGTATAATTTAATGAAGTTATGGAGCTTTCAAAATTTACGGTAAGTACCACCATTTTTAGTTATTATAAAAATATTCTTCTATAATTGTGTGTGACTATAAGAAGATACAAACCCAAAATATCAATTTCATAAAAGTGTATCCATTTCCCGGGAATAATACTTCCCGATTATCACATTTTATGTATTTTGGCATCATTTAATAAATAATTCCTTTTACTCCTTTTTTAAGTTTTCTGAAAGTTATCGTATTTTCATCAACTTTTAATATGTTATCTTTCAACATATTTTTAGTTAAAAAATAAAAAAAAAATACAAATATGTTTTTGGATATAATTACATTCTGTTTTTGGAAATATGTTTTATAAATTATACTACTAAAAAGGATTGGTAATAGGTTCTGCATGATTTAATATCGCTCGATTCGGATAGACCGATTAATATCATTGTTGTGATTGATGAAAGTAAATATTGTTTTTTCGCTTAAGTAAGCGCAGAATATTCTTGTTTTTTTTTGTTTGATTTTACCGAGCATCGACTGCTATGGTCATTAGCTCTATTCAATTCTTTTTCAATGTGATTAGTCATATTAAAGGCTAACACTATTGATAAGAAGGAGAATTCACTTTAGTATGCATCCCCACCGACAATCGAGAATATTCTTAAAAACTAATAATTCGACATGACATGTGTGATGATAAGAGGATAGAACCAAGACCAGAGGGCAATTTCATAAAAAGAGTATTAATTTCCAGGGAAATATTCTGATTACGTTATTTATTTTGAGAATATATAATAATTCATTTTACATTATTATAATGATCGTTATCCTATTACTTCCCTGTTCGATTTTTGAACAAAATTTG
>WSZQ02071799.1:12007-22352 GCA_019419845.2 Weissflogia rhopalogaster
TATCAAATTGCGGTAATTACTAAGCATTGGGCTAAGAAGCACATAGTCAGTTCTAATGAAGTGTTTAGGTTCAATTTTCTTTTAAATAACTTAAGTCCTCCTGTATTAATATACTAAATGCTGACTATATTTATTTATATCTTTTCTTTTTCATGAATTATACTCCTTAATAATCATGTTCTTTGAAAGAACTATTTTCCTTTTCTTTTCTGGGCTTTTTCTGGGCTTGGGCAATTTACATAAATCTGACATATACTGAAATAACACTCCCAATCACCATGCTGGATTGAATTTGACTGTATTTCGATGATTTAAAAAGATCTCATATATAATTACTCCTGGCGAAACTGGGCGCATCCAAGTTTTGGGGTTGAAGAGCACTCATACTCATAATATCATCCATGGATACAAGGACCAATAGAATGCACTTGCCGTTCTGGAAACTTTTGGAAAAAAAAGTACAGATAAAGAACCCATTTTGCAAATTTTTGTAAAACTTTGTACGGGCTTCGTTTTTTGGCACAACCTAGTAAAAAATCTGACGATGCCTATGTTAGGAAAATCCTTCCTTTAGAACAATTTATATGATTTCAAAATTGATGCAATATCCAAAAGTATAATTACTTCTGGCATCGAAAGAAACAAACTGAAACTAGCGCTATTCCAATTGTTAAACATGTGCATAAACTACCTTGAACTCGATAAATATAAGGAAAATTTGGTTAAATTCAGTACCTGCTGAGGTGTTAAATTGTTCAATTGTTCTGTAACTGTTTAACCAATTACAGATCAAGATTAGTAAATTATACTGAACAATTGTAGTATAATAAGGCTTTTACATTTTGCATATCTTTTCATCAAGATTTACTCTTGTCACAAACATCTTCGATAAAATAATAAACAAAAAAATATGAAATCTTCAAATGTACAATCATTTTGTAAGGCTATCATAACAAAAATTCACAAGAAAAAAGTACTTGGAATATTTCACAATCCTTATCTCAAATCTAAATTATCCGCATTTCTTTGTAACGCATACCGCAACTCATTTCAATAAAGCATATAATTACACTGTCATTATTCGACCTAAGTACACTGCGCATGCTCAGGTAGCGTTCACAGCCACACCGTGTAAAAATTACGGACACACCAGTAAAGGAGTCGAGTCAATGAGCTAATCACGATCATATTAATTACGGATCTTGGCACAACCTTTACACGCACTAAAGGCAGTGAGTAATAAAAGAAAGTTATTTAGAAATACTACTTAAGTATAACACGGTGAACTTTGACAAAATATAATTAGAATATTGCTTTAATATATCATAATCTTTCATAGTTTACTAAAAAATGGACGGTGTGATTTAAGTTAAGTAATATTTTTTGAAACGCTTAATTGTGGTGAAAAAGTGTACTCATGTCAGTTTTGTCAACCTAAATAACAGTATATTGTTTAAAAGTTTCTCATGAAATTTAAGTTTCTCAGTAAATCTAGTAAATTTTAAAATGGCTTACATCAGTAGCTAACACAAAAAGTGCTCTGCTTGGTTATGTATAATTTGATGTGGTGAGAAAAGCGTTATTGATATCGACTGCTAAAATGAGAGAAATCAGGAAAGCAATTTCTGACATTTCGCCTCAAATCTCAGCATTCCGACGTTGCACACAACCTACGGACATCTTAACTTAAGTCGACTTAAGTCTACCTGGCTTGTGTAACTTAAGGCTATGGACGATCATTTCGAACTGTATACATTTCGTATTAATTTACTACGCAAATGTTACATATTTGTCTGGTAACCACGTTCAGTAAAGTTTACTTTATCGTTTCTGTTCAATTCTAAACGGCTCGAAGTGAAAATACTCACAATAATACATCATTATAGTGATATAAAAAAATAATAAAGTAATAGCCGCGTAGAAATGTCTATAATTTTTAAAAATGTTTTGAGGCGATCACGATTTTTGTTCAGCAGTGCAATTTAAACTAGTTTTAATTGTCTACTTGTACATATGTTGAATCTGTACGGTGTGGCAGTTACCATTTCGTAAGATGTCTTAAGTCATGTTTTTGTTGAGGCAAACTGTATGTTACTTAAATAATACGTTTGATCTTTACACATCGCGTAGATATTGTTAATATCTTTCTAGGAATACTTAAGAATGTTGCTTTTTATTGTTTGAAAGTGAAAACCGCATCAGTTAAGCTGGGGAATGGAAAATGGCTTAAGACTTTCATGATCTCAACCCCGTAAATTGTATTTATGTTTTTACCAACTACTCAAGTAATATGTTGTTGAAATTCCGGAAACAATGGGAATTTATGGCTAATGAAGATAATAAAACGAACTTAAGTCAGACTTAATTACACTATGAGTTAATTATAATTTGTAGGTTTAGTGCTCGATGCTTATTTAGTATCTAATGAATTTGTAGTTGTGTTTAAACTATTTTCACTCGAAGTGAATTACTGAGAAGATTGTTGAGCCGGTTTCACTGTTACAAGTTGAACGTAGTTGAATAAGGCGGGTGGTAACTAAAAACTAAACAATAATGTGCGTTTTCTAAAATAGCAAGTAAAGTATAAAGAATTGTGAGAAAATAGTTGATTAGAAATGATTTATTTAAAATTTAAGGTAGGTAAATTTGAGAGTAGCTAGGTGAGAGAACACGTGATTAAGAAGAGCTGCTCCTCTTTTCTAGTCAGAAATTCGTGACAACAAATTTATAATCTGCACGAAATCTATCTATTGTTTTCAATAAATAATGGCACATGAAAACCAATCAAGAATGGGAGCGATGAAAGTGATTGGGCTGAAAACAAAAAAGTAGCGTTCCAAAGTTTAATTTAAGTTTGAATTTAGGAATTTATTGTTGTATATTGATAGATTTTAAATTTTGATAACGGCATATGATAGGTCAACAGATCACACATGAGATGAGAATGTCTCACTTGTCATGAGACAACAACAACCAAAAATGCGCAGTCTACACACGTGAAAACGAAAACGGGTGAAAGTTATAACCGCGCAAAATTTAAAACATTGATGCTCCCAAAGTGCGCCAACGCCGACGTTTCGAGGCCTTTGCAATCGGACGTGTGTTTTCTCCGAAAGCGACATAAGTCCAAGACCCAGACTTGGTTGCACAGACGCTTCTTCTTATTGCCGGCGGGCAAAACGCGGAAATTGCGATGATATGCTGGATAAGTGGACGCGGTAATACGTCTTAAGTAAGTTGACTTAAGTAATGTGACTTAGGGCATAACTTTCAATAATTATAAAGCCATACAGCGAGATGACCGTTTTTCGGTTATAGCTTTGCATTTTTCTTGATAATTATCACTGATAATTAGGGATACAATTGGTACTAGTTCTTGTATAACTTTCTTCTAGGTGTCTGGTATCTCACATTTTAACTTTCAAACTGTGTTAATTAATATGTTGGTTTATTTCACAGATTAATTTGCCAATTTCAGTTATTGTTCATTGTTTGAAACTTGATTCAAACATTGTTCCAAAGTAGCTGAGTAAAACTTTTAGTCGTTGTAACTTGAGAAGTATGCTTAGAAACATAAAATTCGTGTTAAATGATAGTGCTAAAGGTTGGCAAATGTTAGGCAAATTTACAAATTGTTGGAATCTGTAAGTATCGCTGGAGAATTTGGAAATTTCACGTTTTGTTGCAGCGCGTTGCTCGTTATTCAAATGATGTCAATTTTACTATGAGCTCGTTGGCGTGCATCAACATCTGTTGAATCGCTGCATGGATTTTTGCGATGATGAGGAAAAAATCGCAAAGATTTCACTTTTCCCAACGCACCTGCTAATAAATTTCTTTCCGGTGCAAAAAATATGAAACTTTTATTGTTGCGTTGATAAATATTTTATTCACAACTTTTTCTTGATTACTACGAAGAGTTGATCATTACTTTATTAAAGTGTGAATAAACGTAATTAATTCGGATATGGTACTTTTCACTTATCTCTTTCCCTCTTTATTTCTCTCTCCCTCTCACACACTTTTTGTCTTTCTTATATAAGATTATAATTTGGAAATTTTTAAAGGTGAAAGACTGATCGAGTCATCTCTACGTTATGTAACATAAATCATTTCATGGACAGTTAGGGAGAAAACTGCTTCATAAATTGATACACAACCGTGAAAATGCTGCATTATTATCAATTCTCTACGATTCAGTCGCAGAAAAGTGATAAGCGTATAATTCGCATGCGCGACGCGCTTAGCACTAATGCACATGAACCTTTTTTAATACACGCTCGCCTCTTTAAGATCACGTCCGTTTCAATAAAGAACTAAGAGCACCATTTACTTACAAGTCTGTCTTGTGAAATTTGACTTAAGAAAGTTTAATGTTAAAACTTTTCGACATCTTAGAAAACAATCAAAATGATTAATGTTTAATTATTAATACTACGTAGCTTGTTTTCCACTTATGTTTATAAGGTGTGGCATGATTGACATTTCATTAATTCTAAAATAATTTAAGTGTTTATATAGTTGACTTTATGTAAACTCTTACTGACTCAGATCTGGAAGAAAACTAGGTCTAGGTTCGTAGGTCTTTCCAACATGACTTGCCAGCACGTAGCTTAAACGTATGATCAATTCTCCATACTTGAGACACCTGCACCCGACTTAAGACTTAAGTCGACTGCAGCTTTCACTCTCCGGGTCACGCGAGTTTATTTTTTTTTCACATTTCTTCACATTGTTACCGACGTTACATTCATATTCGTTCATGTCTAATCTTGATTGCGACCTGACTTAAGTCATGTTGAACGGGAAAGAAAGAGAAAACGCGTTGAAATCAATAAAATACATCGAACTGCGAATAATTTAAGGTCACAGATTAACATTGTCTTCTGGGATTCTATCCTCATTTTATTGAATGTAAACAATGACAATAATTATACAAAGCTCACATGAACATAATTATGGAAGAATACATATCTAATTGTCTTGGGGTATAAGTTAATTTCCTATTTCTAGATATCTCTAATCTTCTCGACTTTCCTTCTTGGCCAAGTCCACTTCATTTATGGAAAGAACGATATCGAAAATGATATTTCTGAAACCACTACATCTACGAGTTTGGATTCCAACGAGTTGAGGAAAGCTCTGCTTCGAGCTCTTACAGAGTTGGAGAATGAAGAAGTTCAAAATCAAGACGATGATCTATCGTCAAAAACTATATTCTTCTCGACAACCACCAAATCTCCAGAGAGAATCATTGAGAAAGCTTCGGCTTCTGCTTTTTCAATCTTAGCGAAAGATAACGAAGACTCCAAAAAGAAAGAAGACACAACAGAGGAGTCTACAGAGAAAGAAGAAGAACCTATTACGGAAAAACCCATAGTGATCATTCAGAAATCTGAAGGTGTTCAGCATCGTCCAATAATTTCAGTTCTTAATGAAGAGACGAATAAAGCGATGAGCTTTAGTGCATCTAGCTCTTTTACAGAGGACGAAGCAGACTTAAGTAGTAAGTCAAATTTTGTAAGGAGTTCTCAAAAGCCAGTGAACAATCTCAATCCGAATTCGGTCACTGTTAATGACAAGTCCTTCACGCCTGGTGTTAAATCAGTTTCTATAACTCCGAAGTATGATACTACGACTACTTCCAAACCAACTACGACTACACAGGAAAATGAGGCTAAGGTTGAGTCAGTTCAGTTTTTCTCGGCTCCACTGGTCGCAGCTTTCACAGTACATCAGGATGAACGTGGTCTCCCTAATAAAGTGGAGCCAATCTTTAAGCAACCTGGACAGAGTGCGGTGAGCGTTTCCGAAGTGGCAGATAAGGAACGCGAGGAGATCCTAAGACAAGAGGAGGTTAAAAGAGAGGAATACAGGCGACAGTTGGAAGCCGAAGCTAAACAAAAGGCGTTGGAATTCCAATTGAAGACGCTTCAGGAACAACAGAAACATCAGCAAGAATTCCTGGTTAGACAACAAAGGATTATTCAAGATCAACAGTTGCAACATCAAAGGCTACTTCAGGAACAGGCTAGACTCCAACAAAATGATAGACCTTTTGTTCCCATTGTCAATCATGGGAGTCCTATTACCTCTACAGAGCGACCGGGTTTTTTTACTACAACGGGAGGGTTCACAGGGATTCAGAAGGCTAGAGAAGTAGTCCCTTTCGCTGCTTCAACACCAAATCCTTTGAGTCTGAATGGATTTGGTATCAACGGAAATGGAATTTCTAGTAGTCTTCCTCCAACACCACCGAAATATTTCCAAGAGTTGCCAATGACAACACCAACCCCTCCCTTTAATCAAAATCTTCCAGTGCAGCCTTTGAATCAAAATAGATTCAGCCACTTCAACAACCTGAATGGAAATAGCGTTAACTTTAAAAATACCTTCAATAATGTGAACACGCTTGGTACAAATGGGAACAACTTTAATCCAACAAATGGGAATACCTTGGTCTCTTTGCAAAATTCCTTGAGTTTATCTCCCGATGATCTGCATGCTGGAAAGCTACCACTCAATGCACAAATTCTCCCAGTAAGGAACGCAATCGACTTCCATCAGTCTCCTAATCCGAATGGGAACTTTAACTATAGACCCCTCAATTCACAACAAAATACTCATAACCAGCAACCGATTTTTAATAGTAATTTCCAAACTCAACAACAGCAACATTTCCAGACTAGTTTCCATAGTCAAAATCAGAACTTTAATCAAAATCAACTTCAGCACAATTTCGTTCAGCCTATTCAAAACAGTCATAGTCAGAACTTTAACCAGAATCAACATCAGAACAATTTTGTTCAGACTGTACCAAATATCAGACAAGGGACTAGAGTTTTTCGACAAGAGTCCAACACTGGAAACTTTGGTATAAACCATGTTAATCACTTCCAGAGTCCGAATTTCTCAATCCAGCAATCCCAATCTCTTGAACAACCAACCAGATTCTTTCGAGCGAATGATGAGTTTAGGTTTCAACCTCAAAACGCCAACCAGCAACTGAACAGTCTACTCTATCATTCAGGAATCACCCGGAATGTGAGACAAAATGATGATTTAAACATTGTTTCAAAAATACTCGCCTTCAATGTAGGAAGGGATAACATCTTTTCGGGATCAAGAATCAACGAGAAACGTATCCATCACTGATTGAAGCAGAACATTTAACCATAAAAAATGAGTCATAGTCATAAATATTTAAATTTAGTATAGTTAAACTCCTTTTTACCATTCTTTGCAAAGTTGTTTCGTATTTTAAAGTGCCACATACTATCAATATTTTACTGAATCCATTTATTTATTCGCCTTTTTGTTGTTTTCCAGCAGTTAGCTGTCTTCAACCCTATTTAAGTGTACAAGTACAATTATAATATGCTTATATTTAGTTTGTGTTGTGTGTAAGGACTGAACATTTTAAATAAGCTCAACTTAACTTTAATTATAGTAAAAACGTTTATAATTTTGACAAAAATTGAGTTGTAAAGTAGTTTGTATAAAATTTTTATAAAAAACTTGAATTTGTTGATTTAAGGCCTTGGAACCATTTCTATATAATAGTCGGGTAGACTTATAGTAATCCCATTGATGTACGTAGATACATCGGGTTTTTTATGTCCTTCAGGTACAGCGAGATTGAAATTCTGCATAAGTCCTGCGACAAAGATGAACATTGTGTTCCTGCCGAAGGTCTCCCCGGCACATAGTCGTTTTCCTGAAAATATAAATTTTGTTACATTTACTTTAATTAAATTCTGTTTCTGATTATTCTAAGTATAAAGTTATTGCTGGAGGTGTATGGGTAAGAATAGTGAAACCTACCAGCACCGAAAGGCAACGACATATCCTTCTTTAGAAGATTTCCGTCTTCATCCAGGAACCGTGCAGGTTCGAAAATGTCTGGATTCTTCCAGATGGCAGGATCGTGATGAGTGCCCCATAAGTTGGGAAGAATTACCGTGTCCTTCGGGATGAAGTATCCAGCTACATAGGTATCTGCCATGCAGCGACGAGATGTACACAGAGGAACAATAGGGTCTTTCCGGAGTCCTTCACGAATAAGTGCTTCTGTGTATGGCATACTAGAAATTTAACTTTTAGAACAGGATTTTTATATACTTCAGATTAAATTACTCTTTGCGGTCATCCAAGGTAGGCAGACGACTCCTACCTACAACTCGGTCGATCTCTTCTTGAACTTTCACTTGAATCTCAGGATGATGAAGAAGGTAAGCAAAGATGATATTTACAGTATGACCAATTCCAACAGGTGCGGGGAAGGAGTAATCAGCAATAGTATACATCAATTGGTCATCTGTGAAAGATGTGTCCATTTTCTTGTGGTCTTTGAGGTACTTCATTTCATTCAAGTAGGCATCGATGAAGTTGTCCGTCGCCTCTTCCTGATGAATTTGTTTCCGGTCTTCGATAATTCTCTAAAAAATAAAACATATACGATTATATCCTCCGTTGAATTATAGTAGCTCTCTTTAAGAGTAATATGGGAATTTAGGAAATACCTTAGCAAATTTGGTAATAACTCCACTATCTTCGTGACTAGAGGTCCAACCAAAATATTTGGGAGCAAGATATTTCAACCAAGGAGTAATGCAAATAGCATTTCCTGTTGTGTCTATACACTGTAAAAATGAGGTCGCGGCTCTTCCAAGATCCCTTAATTCTTTCTGATCATCATAACGTCGACTTGATAGAGTATGCTGGATGCAATTTACTGCAGGAGCAAAGAGCGTATCGGGCATTTTGAAGATACCGGCTTTAGTACAAATATCCTGAAAGTAAACAATTAATTTGTATATTATAATGTGTCTTCTGAACTTACACTGTCTTCTTGTCTAGGTTTGCTGGTAAATAAGTCGATCATTGCACGAACTTCATCAGCTGCAGTCTGTTCCATCGGTTGATCTCTTCTGCCAAATCCGTAATCCCTCATATTTCGAAGGGAAAACCAACGCTGATCTTTCCAGACTGCACCAGAAGTAAAGAAGATACCTAGTTGTAAACATATAAAATAATAAAATTACTATCACTTGTTCCATTCAGAAAAATTTCTAAAATTATGTAATAATGCATCGAAAGGATGTAGTTTGAAAAATTACCTATATACTTTCCACCTCCTCGATTTTCTATAATAGGGTTTTCCGCTCTAGCAGCAAACTCATCTCGCCAAAGGATCTCTTTAATGAGATCATAGTCAGATGTAGTTACAACTGGAGTGTCCCCCAGATAGAAACCCACTAATTTACTCTTGTATTTTTTGTGTAAATTTGTCAATCCAATGTGGGGATACTGAAAGTTTTCTCTCAGAATTTGCCAATAACCAAGCCATAGTGGTAGTTTCGGTGGTCCTGTAATATTAGATGTGAATCGTAATAAATATGAAAATAATACATTATATAATACAAAATGTTTCTTACCAGGAGGGAAATTTTCGTGTTTTTTGCTAGACTCCCATAGAAATAAAACACATAATAACACTATTATCACAGCAAACAGAACTGGTACCGCCAACATAATAACGCAGGCAGTAACTTCTAAAGTTCAAAAATTGAAGTCTCCTTTTCTTTCTCCAGAAGGGAACTGATGAAATTTACAACGCAAATGATAAAAGAAGTTTGGTTTCGCTTTATATATACGTCCACATAGGATCATACCAAGAAAAGGCAATTTCTTGTTAAATCCAGTGTAATTAAATACAGTTTTCGATGCAATCAAACAGTGTTTGCTCAACGACCGAAATTTATACAAAGAGAGTCAAAGGTTCTTCAATGGGAGGAGCCCAGCTGCAATTGTAAAATACACATTAGTATTAAATATTTATATTGGCAAGTCCAGCAAGTCGTTAACGTCGTTAAGGGTACCCTCTTAATCCAGTAATCTCCTAAGCTATTGTAGATACAAGGAACGATGTCGGTGAAATCAACAGTTTTGTATGGCGTTGTGCTATTGTTATATTTGAAAGAGATAAAATTAGTAATTTAAACATGCTAATATTTTATTTTATACATTTATTTATTCACCATTCCGTTGTTTTCCAACCTTTAGATGCCTCTAATCCTATCTTGTAAGTGTGCAAGTATAATTATAATATGCTTCTGTTTAGATTGCGTTGGGTGTAAGGGCTGAACATTGTAAATAAGCTCTATTTAAGTTTAATTATAGTAAAAACGTTTATTTTTATTTTATTATTATTTGTATTTGGTCCGTAGACCTGGCCATCGACCTAACTGGACCTTCAGCCTGGATAGAAGTTTTGTTATTTTATTTGTATATACATGATAATATTATGTTGTTGTTATTGTTGATTTTTGTGTGGTATTGTTGT
>WSZQ02071810.1:1946-22346 GCA_019419845.2 Weissflogia rhopalogaster
ACGTCAATAATCCAACGTCATACAAACTTCCATAAACCATGGTTGATGAAGAATGCAATACACAAGTCAATACGCCTTCTGAACGACGGACCCAACTTCCTCATTTGCAAGAAAATGTATCTCCAAATAATCAAGACAGAACGTACAGAATGCAACGAAAATGTACTTACTGAAAAACTTAAAAGCCAGGGTACAATGGAACTGTTTAGGAAACTACCGGTCTAGAGCCAAACCCCATATCACTCGAGGCACTTTTCACACATTTCCAATTAATGCACGTCTTATCAAGCACCGCTATGAAGAGATGACTGGAGGAAAGTGAGTGAAAGCTTCAGGACCTGACCAAATCTCAAACGAACAAATTGCTCAGCTTAGCACTTCTAGACTTATAGTGGTCAATGTTGCTGAACTGATGTCTTATCGAAGGCAACATACCTACGGAGTGAAGGATGAGTTTGTGGCGGCAATCCATTGCAAGCAATATTAACATGAATAAACCAAATTTCAATCTCCAACCTCATCAACAACGTAATTCAACATTCACCAGACTAAACACAGAAAATGCTGACACCTCAACACCGACACTGCGCAGCGAGATCGCGACCTCGTGTTCCGCTGCGACGAATACAAGAAATGGTCGCATAAGCATTTCCACCTGATATAAATAGTCCACAAGTCGTCACCATCAATGAGTTCGGTCCACAGTGCAGTTCAGTTCAGTTCTTCATCCAGTCATCAGCATCACCGACGGCGAGCCCGACACCAGCAGCCGCCACCTGCGATTTCGCCATCGACTTTGCCACCGGCCTTCATCATCAGCGATTTCGACGTTTTCACTACCTGTCCCGACGACCAGCGCCAGACGTTCACCTCCGCCTGCTGCCTCACAGGATCTCCATCATTTTCTATCTTCTTCATTGCTATATCTTTTGTGGCATATATTGTGGTATAATAAAATCCCACAAGTTCAATCCGTAGTATTGGTTTATACTCTGGTTTAACTTGTTTTTATAGAAATGAAGTGAAATAGTACTTTAAAAGTGGACTCTAACTGCTACCAGAATATTGCTATTTGCTCTTCCTTCGCTTTTTCATAAATCATACTTACTTTTACTATCATATGATGTAATAAAATGACTGAAACGGAAATGTGCAACTTTGTAGAAACACAATCTGTGTCATTTTTTATCAAATTTGCCTCATTCAAACACTACACTAATGAGTTGTGATTACATATACGCGCACTTCCTCTTGCGCTACGCTCCTTGATGAAGGCATACGGAGTGCATATGGCGAACCCCAAAACTCGTTCAGGGCGCGGCGCGTAATAAAACTAAAAGTCGCAATTAATACAAACTGCGCATTCTGCGCCCTGCTCCGCCATCGCGTAATGACTTGATGGATGCGAGCCAATTCGGGTTGTGTCACACTGCAGCGCAGCGGCTCTAATGATTAATTGCAAGTGCAAACTGATGTTTACTGCTGCCATGCTCCGACAATGGCACACATGCGCGCGGACGAAGGGCGAAATTTGACGGATTTTTGCGCAATTTGTTTGCCCCTGAACTTTCGATGCACGAAAGGCGTAGGTTAAACCAATTGGCGCATGCCGAAGAAGTGAAGTTTACAGGCTCGCGGCCAATCGTGCAGCGACTTTTTGCATTTCAATCAAATTCGTTTACGATTGCACGCGGTCGTATCGTCAAATCCCAACTTTGCATGCATAAATAGCTTGCGGTTTATTCAAGTCAGTGTGGTAATAACATTTATGCGCACATCTTTCCTTCGTTCATATTTACCTCACCAATGCTTATAAAACTTTTACGAGTATGCCCACTCACTCTTACTCTCAGTATGTGAGTGAAAATGTGTTACAGAGGATCTTAAACTATAACCTTCTTCTTCTCTCAGCCTAATGATATGTTGCCGGAGGAAATAGAAGTTATAGTGTCAGCACCAGAAATTGAACCTGGGGGTACCAGATGTGTAGCGATCTTTCCAATTAAAATATACACGTAATTGTTTACCTATTTGAAAAATTACGACGAGATGGGATAAACTACACGGAATAGCTTCTATGCTATATCCATTTTCTAGAGGGACAAAGAATAAATCTCTCCCACCAAATCTCAGTGTTCGAGTGCCGTTGTGCACCTATATAAAGTGACGGCATTCAATCTCAGCAGAGGAAAGCTCTAGTATGCAGGTATGGTCACAGATGACTTTACTGACAACACCACATAAGGGATGCAAGCAAGCCTGCCGTAGGCGAGTGAGTTGGACTTTTCCGTAAAAGAAAAGCAACGCTAGGTGGCAAATATATGGGATTAAGAGATATCTACAATTCCTCTTCTTGGTAGGATCTATTCCAATTCATGAATAGGGCTTACGCTGAGCGATCCATCTGAGGAAGTAGTACATTTGGTCGGAGTCTGAGGAAATCTAAGAAAAGAAAATGACTTATGAAACTAAGGACCACGTAATCATATCTATATGTGAGAAGTATATGGGACTTGGCTTGAACCGAATTTCTTAAATATGTCTATTGATATAAAAATTCACTTCATAAACTGTATAAGTAGTTTCAATGACCTGAAATTAACCCAGGGACCCACAGTTTGACAACTCTGGATTTATTACTAGATGCATGAGTAGATTCAATATGTCGGATACTAAACACTTTGCTGATTCAATGATTGTATTTGCTCATCTTACGCTGAGGTGTTTTTGGTGTAGAAGATCGAGGATCAGTCGTCCGGCCGCTTTGGTTTCCAACTCGGTTTTCACTTTTCTTATCGGCGTGGCAGTAAAACGCTAGCGCGCGTCCTTCGCTCGCGGTCGTTTGCGATCTCGTGGAAATTGCACGTCGGCCGTCGAATAGCGCGAAATACGAAACGCGAATCGGACGTTGTTAGCGATTGCAACACGCCGCGAGCTGCACGAGCGTTGATGATGGCGGATGGGCCGCAGGTGAGGTGCTGCCGTGGGATGCTACGACGCCATAAAAATACCTCGCGACGGCGTACGTACAACAGCGCGACGCACAATTAAAATCAATCGTACGCAATGAGTCCTTAACATTCCATCTCGTGCGCCACGCTGCGTATGGTGCTCACACCGTAATGACCTGCGATTTTAATTGGATTGACTGGATATGCGCGCTGCGGTTGTTGGATCGGTGATGAAATATCTTCGTGGAAGATATAATTATACGTGCGCGGGTATCAATCCATAGATCGAGTATTTGGCGTTGTTGACCTAGTCCTGGAATGGGGTGAGTTGAATTATTGAAATCATTGATGCTTTTTTTAAGTAATTTTTTATTCGAACATTTTAAAACACTAACTATATGACCCGCAGTATAAAAACGTGTATACTTAGAGTTCTACGGAACCATCATCACAAATCCATCTTATCCAGCTTTCTCGTACTCGCACCCGTTGGGAAACACTTGAATCATCAAATATTCTGGAATGATGGTATTCTTACAAGGACCTTACTGGCAGGATTTGTAAATTTTACAAAAACTCTAGAAGTAGGTCTTTACTGGAACATTACACTGTTATATAGCAACTTTATGTGATAAGCGAAGTCAGTTCTCTACACATGCGCGCAATCACTCTCTCTTTTGGCCTGCGGTGCACCATGGCGCACCAGCTAAGCTAGGTGTGTGTTTGCGCTGGGATTTGCCCCACGCCATCACACCATCATCACAACACAACATATGAAACACGGTGCGCGGCGCGCAAAGTTTGTAAAGTAAAGTCGCGTCGTCGTCGTCGGCTCTTGCGGTCTTCGCGGCTGGCATCGGCGCGAGCGCGGTCAGTCTACACCGGCATCTCGTGGCACGTCGAGTCTGTGGTGTTGCTGAGTCAGTTACGCGCGCGCACATCACGTCCGCATCCCGAAAACACCGGCACAACCGAATCGCAAAACAAACATTTCTGTGATACTAGAACAAGTAGTGTGTGTATCCCTAAACAACGTGATATATATATATTCAAAGTCCTATTCAAAAGAGGAGGAATATGCCGGGAAGGATCCATCGATTCGTCCTGAAAATATCTGACAGCTACAATAAATGTGGATGGAACTGGATTGGAAAAATTGATAGATATATTTATTTAGATTATACCCGAATGGATTAAGTCCAATGTGTAATTCTGCAGAATGTTTTCACTCAGTTTTTGAATTCCCCTCAGAATGATTAAACTTCAATTGTGTTTTGGAGAAAGAGGATCACAGTGTGCGACGACTTTGCCAACGGTGCGCGTGGAATAAAAGTGACTTAAGTGGTGCGCTTGTGGTGCTCGTGGTTGGATTAAGTGCCGCTTTGTGGTCGCGTCCTGGGACGCTGTGGAGTAACGTTTCTAGGAAGATTGTGTGTCCCGGAGCAGTGCGCGCACGATGGTAATAACAATATCACAATTTAATTTACGACGTGTTCTATTTGTGGATTCTGGTAAATATGCGTGGCGCTGTAGAGAGACTGGGCCTAGCTCTTGAGCTCCTTTCTAGGTGCTCGAGAGTTCGCGGTGTGCGCCAAGTCGCAATTTTCCATCGGAAAAGTGTCAGGTGCTCGTTATATCATTACGCCGCACTCGTTTTACAGCGGATAATGATGGATAATGGGCGCCGTTCGTATATAGATTACCGGTTCGGCATCCCTTCCTCGCACCGCGGGCGCGTGTGGTGCGGATTTTATGCGATGTGTACACATACTTAGCGGCTGTTTGCGCCTGCACGGGAGTTTGCAAACGCGCAGGCGCTACTTACTTAGGGCGCACCACCCATTCTAGGCGCGTATTGCTCTCCTTTTGCTAAGACGTCTAGTAAATATAACGCTATTCTATATTTCGCAAATTCATATTTGGATTTGTACAATTAGTGATTAAGTGTTCAGGCGAATTGTTCAATGTCAGGTGAAAATAAGTCATATTAACACAATATGTGTTTGTAGTCCCAGATTGTAGTTAGGTCTGTAATGTGAGAATCATCTCCTGGATTTTCAAATGAGCCCTCATTTGAGCCTTGAAAGGTTCGTTGGTCATTTTGTTAAATTCAATCATTATCATATAGTGTTATTTAAAAAGTTCCTTTGTTTGTGGTCATTGTTTATCGTATTCAGTCCTTTGCATCAGATTGTCTTGGGTTCCTTGGACATCTGTTATCCATGAGTTTCAGAACCTTCGTCAGCTCATATTGCCTGTGGGTTACAATCAACTCATGTGTTGAATCCTCTTTATTAGCAGTAAAAGTTGATACTTCAAAAACCCTAGTCTTCCACTGGAAACTTCACATCAGAGTTTATTAAATTATTGTCATTCGGACGTCCTACTTATAATTTTTACATCACTGACTACCAGTGCATTTCTGATTAGATCATCCTCTGAGGTGGTCCTTATGGGGTGTATGAATCCACTTTTTTACGTCCCGTGTTTCTAGGTCTAGATTACTATAGTTCCTTTTATTATCTTAGTTTACGGTTTTCAGTCTTCGGTACCTTAATTACCTGAAGTGGAAAAATAATGTTTTAAATTTGTAATACTGATAGGACCTGAAAAATTACGCGATTTGAATCTCGTTGTATATAAACATTCCCTTAGACGATATTTGCATGAACTTGGCTTACATCTTCTAGCCAAATCGCGTTTTCAATCAATGGCGATATGATTAATATTTTAATCTTTGTAAATTTATTCCACGAAGGAAATCCGTTCCGACCGTTTTACTTTTCATAGACTTTTGCTTTTTTTTCGAACTCGTCTGCGTGATCTCTCTTGTTCGCTTATTTTTCAATTTGTCGTTTTCGGGTTCTGCTGCAGGATGGAAAGCAAGTCAGATCGGTTTCTTCATCGCGGGCCGATGGCAGTTAAAAGGCCATCGCGTTTTACAATACGCGCGGAAGGCGCGCGAGCTAGCCACGGAAAACCCGTTTGTTTCGATTACGTTACATCTCGTTGTGTCTTTTCTTCGACGCGCACTGAGAGACGCTCATGATGATACATGCTGGATGCTGGAGGAAACCTATTCATCGACTGCACAAAGAGGTTACTTTTTTTAACGGCGAGGCCTTTTTCATTGCTTTTTAATTAGTTTTTATTTTCTTTTACTCTTGATTTCATTCAGTTACTCGCATCGTCCTCAGTTTATGTGTGATTGAAACGTTTTTGTGCGACAGAATTTTACAATGTGTTCTTTTTCTGTGCAGACGAGGCTCGCAATTCAAACATTTTCGGATTTTTTTTCAAAATTGCATTACTTTACATTTATTTTATTGTTATTTAGTTGCATTTAGTGCATTAATTATGTTCGCAATTAGCAATTAAGTAACCTCGGCACATCAGATAACAATATTTAGCCACGTTTTTTCAAGGTGGTACGTGTGGAAATACAGTATTACATGGTAAACCTGTATTACGTAAAATCCAGTAGTTAAAATGCAAAAGTTGTTAGAATTATCGTTAGGTTGCGAATCTACAATCAGTTTAAGGTCAGTTTGAAATGTACAATTACAATTAGATTTTTGCTATCCAAGTCGGGAAAACATGTAATGACTAGACCAGAATGACTAGAAAAACATCTTTTATATCTCTGATATGTCCTAGAAACATTAATGTATATAGCTAAATGTTCAAATGAACAAAATGAATAAATAAAATATATTCTTTAATTATATTTTTATCATATTAAGTCTCAAGTCGTTCACATACGAGGTTAGTAGAGTTTTGAATGGAAATATATGTAGAGTATCGGAAGGAAATGTAATTTAGCACTAAGTCGATTTAGAAGTGCGTCTCCGTTTTCCTGCGGGAAAATGGCAACAATTAATTGTCTGTGCCAATGCACTTACGGCCGATAATGAGCGCAATTAATCATCATTACGCATACGCTCCGGTTTACTTGCTTTATTGGCGTGTGCATTTCTAATCAGTTTGTTTTCTAATAAGCAGTCTGTTTGTGGATGGCAGCTAGTGCCTGCCGATGCTGATGCTGAATGTAAGCGGATTAACTCAGTAGGTAGGTTGGAGCTTGGTTGGTTACGTTTGGTTATGTGCTTGACGGAAGCGCTTGAGAAATGTGGATGACATTACTGTTTGCCGTATTACGTTTGCTAATAATTCATTCGGTATATATTTATGGCGTTTGTCTAGCTCGGCCAGGCGCACGGGAACTGTGTTTTGCACGGATTTATCGCTCGGCCAGTCGGTGATGGACTTAGGCTGGCCTGAGGTTATTTGCGGTTTGCGGTTTTGTGAATACCTTTGGCGTGTTAAGAGAGCTATATTTTGTTTTTATCTTGTAATTGGCAATACTGTTATGTCTATTTTGGATTTTTTGTATGCACCTACTTTGGTTTTATATTTTTGCGGTTATATTAGATTAAAAAATGGCTTCCAGCAGACCATTGTGAAGTTAGTGTACAATCCCAGAAAAAATATTAGGGATTTCCATAAGACACAGATAAACAAATAAAAATCGAGAGTGCAACGAGTCTAAAAATTGGCGCTCGCAAAAGTTGTACCAATTTGGGTACTATAAACAACCTATCTAAAGGAATTCTTATGAACTTATCTATTGTTTTCTGGGACTTTTACTAATTTTTACTAACACCTCCAAAAAACCGCTATGTATCAACCTGTAAATAGTATTTAAATTGCCACTGTTTTTGACATGATTGTTGATTGATTGTTGAATTGATTATTTAATTATTTCACACAAAATTAATCACACAAAATCCACACCATTAAAATTCGCACTACAAGAATCACAACAATTACAAATCACACACCAAAAATCGCATCAATCGCAATATGCGTATCTCACGACAACTACAACAAGTAAAAACCACGAGGTAATCTCAAACACTCTACAAGGCATCAACATAACACAAAAAATCAATAATAACAACATCAAAAAATTATCATGTAAAAATATAAAAATAATAAATAAACATGTAACCAGGCTGAAGGACCAGTTAGGTCGATAGCCAGGTCTATGGATCAATTACAATATTAATATTATTTACCATGTCAAAAGTGAATTTTCATGTTTAGGTTATCGAATATAAATTTCCATAAACGAGGCCTACCTTTAATAAAGAATTACACTTGAACGCCACGATATATAAGAAAAATATTTTATAGTTGTTGCAAAATTTATGATATTTTAAAATCAACCATTACATTTCAATATCATAAATTGCCTTGCTTTTTTAATTGGACCATTTTAATTTGATGCTCGAAGGATCGCTGCTAACTTCTTATCAGTTAAAAATAAGATGAAATGTGAACATAATTATTACTATAATAATATAACTAAACACAAATAATCTAAACAAAGCCAGCATCCATAATGACCAGATAAATTCAAAGAGAACGTAATAACATGTGCTCACGGGCTGGTTCCTGCAAATCACTGCGTTGTGCACTTATGCTGATGGCAGGTGTTGTATCGTTGATGTTGTCGTTTAGCGCTCGGTGTCATTATCGTCAGCATTATCGCGACCGATGCGCGCTGCCTGCTGCTGCGATTCCACACGCATACTCGACGCACTTTTGTTTCGTATCTCGCCGCCAATGGACAGACCCACAAACAATAACGCTGCAAACCGTTTCGGTCTCTCCGAATCGGCATTGGCCGCGCGCGAACACCGCTTATTAGAGCATTTCGCGTGTTGGCCCTTTGCGCAGTAAAAGGCTGATGTGTGCAGCAATGGCGCAGCGAGCGCAACAAAGTCCGACCGAGAACTACAAATGGGATTGCCTTTTGATGCCTGGAACCGTTTTCGGTATCGAACTGGGATGTGCCTGGGCATTGATAAAGGCCACAAAGCAAATACGAGTACAAATTCCAAAAGAGTTTGAAAAGGAAAAATTGGTACTTTTAGTAAATGGAATTAGGATTAACAGGTTACACTGAAAGATAATCCCATTTTAAAAGTCGAAGATTTGGTTACGTGCCTGATCATATGCTAATCATTAAATAATTATGAAAATTATTATTTATTATTTAAAGTTCAAATTAACAATAACTTATAGGTAATATTTTAATATTTATACTCTCTAAGAACAAGGCACAAATCGCTTTAATAATTTATTACTGTGTCGTTGCGTTTCCCAGTATTTCTTCCAACGTTTGTTATGCTAACCTAGTTTTAGCTGCGTAAACTCACTGCGTTTGCTTTACAAAGCGATTGTAATTAAACGCAATTGTCCGTATTCTTCACTGAGTTTGATTTTCGCCGTTCAATTGTTTTGCAATTATACCTCATGATAATAATGCGTAGTGGTGCTATAGAAACTAAATCGGGCGTTCATTGTTAGCAAGGATTTCTATTTGGCGAGATTTTCGGCGTACGGTGAACAAGTGCAATTGTTGTTCATTAAGCGTGTTCGTTTGCGTGCGGTATTGATGGCAACTAATTTCTCAATTATGCACAGGTACATGGAACGAGTGGTTTCTATTTACAATTCCATTAAATCCAATTGCACGCTGTTGCAACAACGGACAATAAATAAACAAATTGTTTTATGCAATATAGCTTTTATGTTTCATTTTAATAGCTTTTTGAAAATAATATTTGCATAATTGAAAAATGAGGAATTTACCTGAAAAATGAATATGGGGGTATGAGTCAGATAGGCTGTATATTAACTGTTGTGTTATAATATGTTTTTACTGATTGGAAGTCATGTAAAACTTCATTGATGATGCGCAGATTGGATGTGGCTGCCATAAGAATGTTTAGGAAGGCGTTTTTATTATGCGAATTTATTATTCATTTAGATTTCGGATTTGTAAATAACGGACGTGATAAAATGTGATCTATGATGAGTTGATGCTTCTACGATGCGATCGGAGCAGAGAATATAATTTATTGAATGCCTGTTTCGATGCCAAATTTGATACCATTATAATTAGAATGTTATGCAAATTCGTTAAAAAATATTTCAAAGGGTAAAATTTTCAGGAAAACATCTTTTAATATTATTACGGTCCTGACCAAACAGGATCTTTTTAAGTTAAGTTCCTTGAGATAGCCGATGTGTTAAGACCTACTCGCCCTACGCCTATGTTCAGAAAACACGATTTCCAACACAACAACGTCTTTATGAAATCAAAATGACAAGAACAAAAAACATAACATACTCACCAGAGGAGAAATAGGCCTAGGGCAACGCGTTCCACGTTTGGCGTAATCCCTTCCCTCCTGATTGCTACTCATCACATCCCTTACGACTTAAGAATAGTAGTGCAGCAAGCACCGCCTATCCTAGGCAACCAACTCAACAAATATAAATATGACATTTAACAGCACCTAGTGATTGTGTAATTGGATCACTATGTGCCTAAACTCGAATGTGTGCATGTTTCCATGATTTGACGAACGCGGTCTCAGCACAAATTTGCGAATTCAATCCTCGGTCACAGACGTCGGACAGGTGGTTTAAATGGGGATGCCGAGAACCCGACCACCCCACCAATTCTTGAGAGTGGCGAATAATTCATATAATGAGATTAACTGCTGTGATTAGAGATGAATAAAAAATTAGATTATACCAGAGAAGAGCAACATATGTTGTTGGTGTTGTCACCAAGTTGTCAAAAAGCGGAGCCTTTGCAGTATATGAATTGTTGCTTCGTGAAACACTTAGCAGTACGTCGCCGAATTGGAATATCTTAACTTATGGGGTTAATTCGAATTACAAACTCCACCCAACTGTTGTCGTTTAGAACAAGACTTTGGTCTAGTTGGTTTAGACCAAGACTGATTTTATTATACTAAAACCTCCAAAAGGAAACTTAAATATCTCTACTCTTTACAATACTACATGGGGATGAAAATATCTGACATACAAACTGGTTAAAGGAATACAAAGATGGGTGCAAGAGATTGAAGTACAAGCATATTTTCGAAAACTGGGAATAGTCTGAATTTTCTATAAGATACAGAGCTATAAAAATCCTTTTAACTTTCTCTAAAATTACAATAAGAAGCAAAATCCTAACTTGAACAGAAAATAGGAAACAGCAACCTGCTCTTGAATTATTTAAAAACTAATTAAAATGCACAAAGGGGTAACATTCACACAAGACACAATAAAAAAAATGTATATATTTATATGGCCATCAACCCTAAGGTTTTTCCGCCGTGTTTGTACATATATTTGTATGTTTACAATTTTGTGTTTACAATTTGTGTTGTTTTTGTGGTGTAGTTGTTGTTGTTGAACGTTGAGGGTAGAGGAATGTTGGGTGTTGAATGTTTTAGTGTTGTGTTTGTGGTAATATGTGGGTGAATAATATTCACCCAGTGGATTGCCCACCTCGGGGAATCGAACCCCGTACTCCTACGTGGTAAGCGGAGATGCTACCACTAGGTTGCCCAGGTGGGCCAAGACACAATATTTTACCTTTTAAATCAACAAAATATTACAAAATAAACTGACACATAACAGTGTGCCCTTGATATGTTCATTTTTTGCCGGGCCGCACACAACCTAAAATTAAACCTAACAATAAGATACACCAATGGGAGAGATGTACGGTCTCTCTCTTGGAGCATTAGGTCGGTGGGCCGCATCCCTGGATTATACCATTTAATTTATTACGAACTGTGTAAAATTTAAAGTATGCAAGATAAGGAGAACGGTATAAAAATCTGTTAAAACGTAAACAATGGTCTACTGAAATAACAGTTTCATGTGATGTATGCGAAACAAAGTAAAAAGAGTGTTTGTGGTTATGCTTGCAATTTAAATCGATTTGAAATCACTGGCAATTGAAAATCCTTCCATGAATAAACAAATTGTTTCATTATATTATTTATGCTTTCTTGCCTTTTTGGCATTGACATTTATCTGTATGGCATAATTGCGATTGTTTTCGTTGATTTGCGCGTAATATACAATGCGCTACGGTGTGCATCGACGCATTGATTATTGTAGCGCCGTGCGCCACGAAATCTTTGCTTCGGTAATTCGATTTCGATATAATAATAGCTCGGATGTTAGCTGTGCGTTGGTATCGTTTTTGTGGCAGCTAGTATTGTTGGAAAGTTGTTCGCAATTGAATTAGAAGTGTACCTGGTCCCAACGAACGTGTTGGTTGCTGTGGTGACGCTTTGTGACCTTTTCTAATTGCTTCGCGCACGTCTTCGACATTCGGCGCTATTCGTGGAATGTTTTGTCCTGCGAATGCAATGCAATTGCATGTTGTGTAATTATTTTTCAAGACGCGTTTCCATTATTGCAATGCAATAAATGCTGGATCGATATATTTTATGATTCTAAATTACATGCTAAATGTAGAACAATATTTCTTTTTATATGTGTTTCATTAGAATATACATTTATAACTTTTACGACTTGCTCTTTGATACTAATATAACATTAGTAATCGATATTGGCAATTTAATTGTATTGGCAAATGAATTGTTGATGTTTTATAATTAAACGTTGCTCTTGTGCCAACATGCAAAAATTGAATTTCCATTTTTCCATTCAAGGCTTTGGGATAATGTTCACGAGTTATTTAAATTATAATTTCAGGACCAATTTAATTGAATATTTGTGTAACAAATTTTAAATTCCAGGATCGTAAAAGAATATGACTTCAGTTTACTTGAAAGATAAATTAGAAACGAACGAGTGCTAATTGCGTTAATTCACACAAGTATTAAACACTGGCCAACCTTGTACTTGGAACCATTGGTCCGAACCTTGGGCGGACCTCTAGGAATGGTTCTGCGCTATTTGTTTGCACCGATGTATGTGTCATAGTCTGTGTATGTATATACATATTATTCTAGGCGGCAGCTTGGCTTATTGTTGTTGGTGTTGCATTATTGTATTTGCTCTAGCGTGTTATGCAACTCGCGTTGTGGCAAGGAGGACCAAGACCTCCAGGCGCATAATAATATAATCCAACAAATCTAGCTCGCAATCGACGCGGTCGTGAGCGTGTAAATGCCGCCGAGCGTCGAGTGTTCCGTGAAGTAATTAACGAATTATGAAAACAAACACAACGGCGACGGGCATTTGGACAAATTATACGAGATGAATTTCAAATTGACATAGTAATATAGGAATTATATCAAACATTTATATCTTAGAAATCCACACAATCTATGTTTAAGAAATATGGATATATTCGCCGTTAAGAAGCTAGCAGAAAGATTTCCAGCAGCGAACTAACAGTCTGACATTTACGATATTCTATTTGAACGGCTTATATTAGAATATGTCACTGATTTTGCAGCGGCGAATTTGAATATGCTCTATTTCATTCTTATATATAGCGGCGTTTTATTATAATCTTTCATGAAAGGTTGACATCGTTTATGGAAATTTACATTGACGGCATAAAAGTTTATTTTACATTATGGGTGAGTTTTAATTTGATCATATATCTCAAAATCAAAGTGTAATCATTTCATGGGAAAACATGTTAGTGGCACATTTAGCCCATCTCCCAGTGAATTCAGCCCGATATCCATTACAGAAATATCTATGTGTATTTTGTTTGGTAGGGGTGGATACCTGGGAGCACCTGGTGAGGGACTGTGGAGGACTGAAGAAGGAATGGTTAGGGTCCCAAGGAAGAGGAGGGAATATTGTCGGAAAATGGCTAGAGGAAAGGGGAGAACGCTGGCTGTCATCACAAAAATAGGGTTGGAAAAGAAAATGAGAAGGGTGTTATAGATATAGTTTATAGATGATGTATTCATTGTGTTACGTTGTTATTATTTAATTATTGAATGTCGTAAGTGTGCAATGGTTATACTGTGGCTGGAATGCCAATTAAAGTTATATATGCAAATACAGAAACATCTAACAAGGGGTGGCTCACCTTGTGTCGAGTCCAATTGGAATGAAATTTGGTAGACATATAGAATAGGCCTAAAACAATGCTGGTTAAAGCGATACGACGCTGTATGACATTTCTTAATTAAAAACAATACTGTATATTCATCTACCAGTTCTGTTATTATCAGCCGTATGTTGTGAATATACTTTATTCTAAATCGTTAATGTAACACCCATGTTATATTTCAGAAGTAGAAAAAATGCTTCGAACTAATCTCTCATGCTTTTAGTCGTTTAGTCGTGAATCCGCAATAAGAAATAGGAGTACCTATGTAAGATGTCAAAGTTACCGCCACCCCACTCACAGGGGGTGAGGGGGAATCATCTATTATTGCACCTCATACTAGAATCATCACATCTAAACTTAATAATAATAATTTTGAAACCAATAACTTCGCTATACTAGACAACTAGGAATCAAGTTACTTATCAACACATTTATTTAATGATTAATCTACCACACCATATATAATTGAATCAGTGAGTCATGGTAATAAAAATCTAAGATCCAAATAATATATAACTACGATTTAGTATATATTTTCTATTCCGATTTAAGATGTCGTTTTAGTAAAACCCACACATTAGCCATAAACATGTTAAAATATTCGGCATTAGTCGTTAACTAGTCCCCATTATAAGGTCTGTTTAATTTTCTATGAAAATTAATATCGAATTTATTGCGCTCTAAGTGAAAACGTAAGTGGTTGAGTAATTATTGAGTAAATTTCATTAAAATTCGAAGGTAAATATATTCACTTTATTGCGCATGGTTAATTGTTTCATATTACATGTTTAGCGGTTTAATGGGCTACGTTTTATTTTTTTAAGGTTCATAAATATATATATTTATGTTTCATTATAGTGTTGTAAAGATCCGTATCATTATCAATTTCAAATGTATATAAAAATATGTTGGCCAATTGTTAAATTTTAAAGTAAGCTTCAAAATGGTTTATTTCTAAATGTTTGTATAATTGGTTTGAAGAGAAGTAGATTTATTTATGGTATCTACTATGATTCTTGCTATGACTGATCTTTTACATGCTATGAGGAAGGACTTGTTTTTTTTTGTGGATGCGCCTGGGGCAGGGCTACAAATGGCTTTGTGAAGGTTAACTATTTAACAATTTTTTATTTGTTTATGTACATAAGCTAATAACTACGTTTCAAAAAGGTTGTAATGTCCATCCCAATAGATATATTTTTAGTTATTTTTATTTACATTTTTATCCTTTCAAAAGCTATTGTGTATGTTGGTAACTGTGTATTAACATAACTAAGTGACAGTAGTTGGGCCAAATAGTAACAATATTTTTTGAAATTCTGAATTCTTCAGTTATTTGTAGTTTATTAAGCCATTAAATTGTGTTTCGGGGCCTAGGTATAGAATGAGGACTGCTCGAGGCGGCACTTATTAAAAGATCCTGTGGTGGTACCATGTGGGACTTTAGCGTCCTGCATTGCGCACCCACGTCTGAAACTGTACCCATGTGACCCATTTGAGGAAGGGATTCCACTGGAGACCAACTTCCCAACCATTTTTTGAAATTTCGATTTTACCGATATGTTTTGGTCTATATTTATGTTTATCAAACTAAAATTCTAATTTCATACCATTCCCATTACATGGTAATTGGGGTTTTTATTTTCAAGCTTTAATTCGGAGAGCGTAGAAGTCCAGTTGATAAGATCGCTGCTTACCACGCATCCAAGGGATCCAAGTTTAAATCCTGGTCGTGTTAAGGCCACCTCTACTCGCTTCAGCAACCACATTAACCTCTGTGGTCGTAGTTATAGAAGTCTTCTTCACCTTAGGTGACCTACCCAAATGGAATTAATGTGATCATAGTGGACCAGAAATAATTCTGGAAGAATGGCTGGCATATGCCCGGTCAGCGATAAGGCTAGTGAATGAAGAAGAAGAAGAAGAAGATTTGATTCCCGATGATGCGCGGGACCTGACTTAACAAGATCTTTTTAAGCTTTTTTTTCTTGAGCTTACCAGAGATAAATTAACCACGACTCACTCCAATGACTCTCTTTAAAAGATACAATGTCGAACACCATAATGTAACGTCTTTTGTTGAATTTTATGTAAAACATATATGATTTGTCTATTGTACATTGAATTAATATCCGATTTAAAGCTGCAAAAGTCACATTTGTATCATTATGATAATATAGTAGGCGTTTTAATTAAAATAATTTCAGCTATCAGAACATTATGTAAGGGGAATTTTGGCTCGTAAATCTAGTTTTTTAAAATATACGTTTCGTTTATATTCATGCAAAATATAATTTTTTGCATTTTTGCGATATATAATTAAATTATTAAAACTTATCAATTAAAATGATTATAATGCGGCAATGTCGTAAATTTGGTATCAATCTACTCCTGAGAGCACCCTCTTTCTCATGATATTTGTAACACCTCATTGGTTGCAATATGTTGTATTTTATATTAATTATTGGAAAATATCAATGAAACTGATCCTAAAGGGGCGAATTCCTGCGGCAATGTAAAAAATGTGCGACGCCGACGACTACGTAAGTGTTAATTATTTACAATTTTGTTATTTACAAACTTCAATAAAAACAACTGACCCCCTTCTAGATCCTCTGGCACTGCCCTGTTGTTACACCAGGAAATTACCCAAACCTAATGATTGACCTTATCTCAATTAAAAGACTGGTGGGTACCTTCCGAATATTTAGTGTATAGTATTTTCTGACTTAGGCCTTGTTGGCTGTGTTGTGGAAGAACTGTTGTGACAGCAGGACCTTGTGAAGTCTACTCAATCTAGCCTAAATGCATTTAAAGAACGCCTAATTTTACACTTATCCTCCTTTCATTTGTCAATATTGTTTCTTTCCATTCTTCTCTAATTTATCCTCCCTGATATGATGAAGTCTTAATTGTCCTATTACAATCCTTTACATAATCGGAAATCTACCAAACGATTCCACGTAATAACAGCAATTTATTCGTTAATTAAATTGTCTGAAATGACTTAGTGGCCTTAAACAGTATAAATCTAGAACATTCTGTTTATTACCTATTACAAAGTTATTTCTTCCTTGGTCTTCTAACATATAGAATAAATAGTTGAACCAGTTTAATTAATCCATAAGCCATCGACCAGGAAAAGCAGTTTACTATCGATATAATTTATGTCAACTTTTCTGTCTGCATGGTGTCCACACACGCAAATACGCACCGCACACCGTCGTACAAATTAAAATCAATCGACGGCTGCCCGGTTTCAATTTCAGTCAGCCAAATCCACAGCCGGCACTGCCATTGCCCACGCAAATATGCGCCTAGTTAGCGAGGATAAAGCGCACTGCGCAATGTGTGTAAATGGTGGCTTACGTACGCTCACGTTTCGCTTTCGATGCTTGCGACCGGGACTAGTTCGCCCACCGAAAGTGAAATAATCTACGCTTACATTGGCATCCGTAAATAAAATCCACAATAAAATCCCTCGCCTCAGCCTAGAGTCCATTTCATCGTTTTATCAATTGCATTGCTTTCAAATCTTGAATTTTAATTGGAACGATGAAAAAATTGCGGAGATGGATTTAACGTAATTGCAATACTATAAGTATGATTACTTAAATTAATTCACTTTAATAGTATTACTGGTCTCTACGCGTTTAATTTTTTTGTAAATTATGATACTTGTATACAGTGTACCACTCATGTGGAGACTATGATAAGGTATATAAAACAGGTGTGGCTGGAGGTAGGTTGTCTTGACGGTATGCCCCGACTAGAGAAAGGCGAATTTATCGCTGCCTATAAAACCGGGATAAGCTGAAGCATTGTGCATGGGGGCCCCAATCGTCCGGGGCTCCGTCTGGATATATCGATGTTTTACGTCCGCTTTGCAGATATAATATAATGCTTTGCATAATCCGACTTTATTGCACACTTTCAGTTTCGCGCTCGCCTGGCAATATTATGATTCACAAGCACAATGAATGGCAATAATCCGGCGCGCTCGGACTATAAATATAGCGTCTCTAATGCAGAAAAAGTGATGCGCAACAATAAAAGGTGGAGAGGCCAGTGGAGAATGTGTACGTTGGTATGCATATGCGTATGCATAAGTTTTCAGGATGCCACCGGCTGAGCTAAGCACACATTGCGCATGGGAATTCGAAGCGACGCCTAGGGATGGCAATAAACGTGAATTATTCTAATAGGAAATTAATAAAGCGTTGGAAAATACGATGCATATGTTTGCGTGGGATGGGCAGGTAAAAGTGAAAACGAATCTTGCCATTCAACTGGGTATTATCACATTTCAATCTCGGATGGTCTAACTGTAGTTTTCCATGCATCCAAAATGTTTGGTGCTAGGAAGTAATTTACTCTCAAAGCTTATGTAATACTATATTGGTCATAAATAAAGAAACCTGTTATTGCATGGCACTACGTCATTTCTGATTAAGCTTATGTGCTTGCAATACACGCCTAAGGGGCCCCACCTCCCCTCATATTGTCTTTATTATTTATAATGTAGGTACAGAATTTGAGGACCCGCACCCACACGTAATTGTTGTTAATTGAGATGTTGTTAATCGGATGCAAAGCATTCTCAGGCATATACAGGAAAATTATTGTAGCTAACTAAAAGTTGCCGAACTCCGATTCGAGTATATTGAAATCAGCGACTTATGTTTTATAACTTAACACATTTATATTACTTATATTGCCAATAGGCACGTGCCAGAATCCTCCAGTAGGCGCTCATGAAAATCAGTAAACAGGGAAAGACCTTAGGACACTTAATTATCGATTTCAAGTGTCCATACTTTCGAGATATCAAAAAATAGGGTGGAAAAGGGGAGCCCCCCACCCCAAGCAAAAAGTCACTAACAAGCGGAGGACCAGGTCGTGTCATCTCCGATTTTAATGAAATTTGGCAGACATGTAGAATAGGCCTAACAACAATGCCTGTTAAAGCGAGACGACGCACTATCCAGGCACTATCCTTTAAAATGAGTTTGAAAATATGTATTCAAGTTTATATATCTTATCGGTGAGCACTCAGCGAGCAGTTCGGTGTGACCCTGTTGGTAGCGTCTCTGCTCGTGAAGCGGAAAGTCTGCGGATCGAGGCTTTTTTTAACTTTTTTTATTCGATTTTAAATATTTTTAAATTAAAGTAGATGATTTCAATTTACAATTATTATTAATTCGTTAGCAGTATTTTCATAATATGGTGAATGATACATATCATGAAAACAATCAAAACATAAATTTTTCGAACATCTAGCGCATCTAATAAATGATGTATTTGTACATTCACATTGAATTTTCGAATTATCTATATCGAAACAAACCTCGTTTGACATATTAACATAAGAAGGGAGTGTGGAAATAAATTACGATCCAATCCTAGTTAACCTAAAATTCTATCCTTTAATACATTTTTGTATGTTTTACGTTTCCTGCCATAACCTGTCACTGATTCAGTATCTAAGCTTTAAGCATTAATATATTAAGAGCACATAAAATGTCATTTAAAACCATTGATCCAGATTGAGTGAAAGTTAATGGACTTTTCGGTTTTATCGAAATTCAATAAAACAAAAAACGAGGAGAGTTTACATCTCGATTATATCAGCGTAAAACACATACTTTTCCAGTCTAATGACAGATTTATTGCGGCTTAAGCCTGCAAGTGCATTATTAACTTTTGTTGGCATTTTTATGAACGCTGTACAACTCAACGCGCCCACTTTCGTCTTTCGCATATGCATGCGCCGGTGCATGTGTGTAATTTCATTGAACTCGTATCAATAAAAAGCCCACAATGGCATGATTTATGTCTCAATCTCGGGTCGCGATGTATGTATATATGCGAGTGACGATGTGCGCCATAAAATTATTTATAACAGTCGATTGTATGTATGGTCGTTGGGCGCGTGCGGGACAGGATGGCATTGAAAAAAGTCGCTACGCAACGAGCGCATTTCGACTTAGATTTATACACTTTGCTAATAAATTGCGAGGGGACGAGATTACGACGGATGTATAATTTGCATTTGTGTGTCTCCCACAAATTTCTCCGGCTATAAATTAGAATAATAACAAGGTGCATCGATGGCGAGCGGATGTGTGGATGGCCGATGCCTGGACCAAAGACGTAGTTGGCGTCTTTTTGTTTAATCGATGTACGATTAACGCTTAAGTGAGATTATGCATATTATAACCAATTTCACTTGGATTTTTTGGTGTATAAACGGGAAAGAAAATTGTGGCTTAGCACCTAACTTTCTAATGATTACCTTATCTGAACTATCAGCAAATTTTAATAGATTTTAATAGAAAATAATTAAGACCATAATATTAAATTTGCCTATGTTTGTTATTGAAAAATTAAAGGAAAAAGATACTGATACTGAAATGTCGTCTGCATTTTCTTATACTTATTTCTCTTCTTATGTTAAATAAATAAGTTTATAAATGTTTAGTGAATTTTGTTCCTAGTAAATTGTGAAATATTATAATACAT
>WSZQ02071821.1:0-22329 GCA_019419845.2 Weissflogia rhopalogaster
TGGTGCAGACTAAACAGTTCAAAAATTCTTTCACGCCAGACTAAATATTGATAATTTGGCGACAAATATAAAAAAGGGCTCAAACTTGCTTCGCCGTTCTCAACATCCGGACTCCGATCCTACAAGATATACAACACAAGCAATGGTTGAGCGCACTTGCGTCGATTTCGGGTTGGAAAACAGAACCAAGCAATAGTGGGGCACACTAGCGTCGATTCCGGGCCAAGAAACAGAATTTTTAGCAGCATCTAGTAGTGGGACGCAACGGCGTCGATGATACCGATGATACCAAAACTTTTATGAAAATTAAACCCTTGAGAGTAAATTAAACCCTTTTCCTTCTCTTTTTATTGTACATATTAATATATATTATAAATTTAGAAATAAACAAAGAATATAACAAAAACTACTTTATTGTTACTTACAAGTTCTACAATGGAATAAGTCATAAAAGCATGGAAATATAAGGGATTTCTGCATCGGGCATAAATTATGGAGGTCGATGCTTTACATGCACATTTCTTTTTCAAATCTTGAGGATCAAAACATGCTTAGTTTACGTTGACGAAAATACTTTTTTATGTAGAAAGTTTTGACGCAAACAAAGCATACTTTATTATTTCTTCATGGCAGAGGGTAGCTGGTGATGCACCGATGCATGTAGTACACGACTGTATTTTTAGTTTTACGAAACTCATTTGACAGAGCGTGGACTCTTCTTGTGAGCGTCCCTTTTTGGCCTTGCTAATTGTAAGTGGTGCGAGCCCTCGGCTAGACCTTGTTCTTGTCCGACCGTGGCGCGAGTAGGTGGGTTGTAAGTCTTGTAAGTGTGTTCAATAAATATTCGTTAAATTTACCACCTACCTTGACGTTGTGTGCCCGTCGGAGAATCAATGCAACCTGGCTATTAATTTAGAGCTCGTGGAGAGAGAATCGCGAGTGCATTTAGAAATCATTGTAAAAGACGCAATACACGCGAACAACTTGTTTGAACGATCGCAAACAAGCGTGATGAAGTTTTCTGTATTTGGTCAGGAACTGATGGACAATTAGATCAATTTCTTCATTTACTAAACACTGGGATCGCGCGTTTAGAGTTCACTATTTGTTTCGACGTGCACAATCATGTGTGCCGTGATAATATACTGTTCTGCTCATGAGCGTTTTCAGATGTATCTAGATTTAAGAACTTGTTGATTATTTTGTTATGCGCACATAAACACGTGTGCCATAAGCGTTATCGAATGTCTCGTGATTTAACAAGTTATCAGTTATTTGTTTTTCTTTTGTTTGTATCTATTGTTTAGTTGTTAAACCAAGTTTTTTATAACTGGACTGTTAAACAGTGAGCTCCTACAAGCATGAGCCACAACAAGGTGTTCTCTAAGGCACCGATAAGAAGTTAGCAGCGAGGTTTTCAGCAGCGAGATCAAATTGCCCCATTTAAAATAACACGTAAAATAACATTTTGTCATTATCACTGGAGCTTCTAATATATTATAAATTGTATGATTTCAATCAGATCCGTAGTCTTCGTTTTGTAATATCGGATACTGAACGTATGTAATGATCAATTAAATTTGATGAAAATCTCTTAGGGAAATTAACACGCAGGACTATAGAAATCCTCACACCTTTTGATCTATCAACCGTATCTAAAAAGTATTTAACCAAAAAAAATCACAAAAAAATCAACAAATACGCCCCATGTAAATAGTATTCAGATTGATCGTACTGGACACAAGTTATTGGCATTTTACAACAAAAGGATTAGAGCTTATACGGCGCTCCATTAAATTATATTGTGTTTGACCTCTATCGATAGATAATAAAATGACTCAATCAAATTTGTTAAAATTAAATTAATTAAAGTACAAATTGAAGATTTAATTACAATTAAAGAAATTGGTGAATATCCCAGGTATGTTGCTGTGTTCTTGATTTTTAGCTGTTGTTCTCCAAATTTTATCGTATTAAATTTGGGTAGTATTTTGCCCACTTTTAATATTTGTGTCTTCGTTGCGTTGACTTTTATTCTCCATAAATTGCAGAATTTCTGGGTTATTGAGAATCAATTGTGAAACCATATTATTTTAAAGATTTTTGTGACTCGCGCGTGGGTTTTTCCGTAGTATTTTTGCCATAGACAGCTTAAACAGCCGCTGCCAACTTGCCTAGCGGCAGGGTTGAAAACCTCCAAAAGAGCGCTTTGGCGCGAACAATATCTTATGTATAAAAAGGAGATAGGTGATGTTCCAACCCCTAAAGTAAAGATATGCCAGGTACAAGACATGCTGACGTGACAAGCTCAGCTCGGACTCTCATTTAATACCGCGGTCAGTTTCTGGAAACATTCAGTCCCCTTTATTGCACACTTCAAACTCCAAATTTTTTGTTTACGACGTATAATTATGGGATTTACGACGTACGCTAGTTTCGGACTTACTGGCTAGACCGGTTGAAAACTGCGAGGCTAGTAGGCAATAAAATGGGCATAAAGAGAAAATTTGAAACCCCCGACCGGGTTTGAACCGGCGACCTTTGGGATAGTAGTAAATCATTACGAAGTACTTGCTCTCAAATATGCAAATTCAAACTTCGCACTAAATTGCCAAATTCAATATAACATATATTTTCAAAATCAGCCAAGACATCGCGGCAAAAGGAAGGAGTTAATTCGAAGTACCAGGTAGGGTTCCCGGGGTCTCCGTGGCGTAGTTGGTAGCGCGTTGGGCCGGTATTCCAAAGGTCGCCGGTTCAAACCCGATTGGGGCCTTCAAATTTTCTCTTTCCGTGTTAAATTTCAATTTCAATTAATTAATTTCTTTGTAAATACATTAATTGTGCTAAATGATTACATGTTCTTCTTTAATATGTCATTCTTAGCTACTTTGAGTTCGTTCAAATAAGACTGTATGATAGTAGTTGTGTGAATGAGTTAGGAAATATCATTACTAACTACTTGCTCTCAAATATTTAAATTGAACAGTTTTCGGTTCTTTCCGCCATTATTTTCCGGAAACAATCGACTTCTTTGTCGATTGGGATCAAAGTCTCCATAATTATGAAATGTATATTACAGATTACAGCGGAGGTTCTCAACCTGAGTGTCGTGTCTCCCCTAGGGAGTCAAGGTACATTACTAAACACATCATGACAGAATATTATCAAGAAAACAGAATTTAATCACGGGGGCCGCCAAAAATCTAAATCAAAAAAAGTGAGGCACAGTCATTTAAGAACCTGTGGATTACAGTAATAATTGATAATAATTGATAGGTAATAATTGATACAATAATAATGATAAACTATTGAGGTTAATAGAGCCTCAAGACTACGCTAAACAAAACCAGACTAATATGGAGAGGTTACATTTGAACCCCCACAGACTCCTGTTTAATTGCCATTCTTCCACTTTCTTACAATACAATACACCTTGGGGTAGATCTCTCGAGGCTCATCAAATCCTTGATGCTTGCTCCCTCTCAATTACCTCACATTCACTCAATCCCCACACTTCCACTCCATTCATTAATCAGATATATATATACTATAAGACTAGGAACTGATTATATCCCTAAAAAGGGCTTAAACATTATATATCAACTACATACCTTATGATTCACTTTTAACAACCCGTAAGAAGTCAGCTTGGGATAGTTTCACGGGAAAATGCTTCTCAGCACGTGGTCTTTCAATTAGTTCAATTAGTTCTTTCAATTAGTTTGTACATACAATGCGTATGTTAGAGACAGTTTGTCCCTACGTCCGAGCTGAGCTTTCTTAGAGGTTGGAACATCAGTTATCTCATTTTTATACATAAGATATGATAAAGAAACCCCGGAGGCGCCGGCGACGCGCATTGCCAGCTGTGACGCGCTAACGACGCACTAGCGACGCGCTGACGTGACAAGCTCAGCTCGGACGAACCGCCCAATGCCGGGTGATTGTGAAAGTGAGAGCAACGAACAGTCTCTCTCATTTAATAGCGTGGCCAGGTAGAAAAACCGGGTTTGCAACACCCAGTGCATAAATTACTTTTTCAGTGTTGTAAACGATTAACTTAACAATAAAGGTGCGGTCAACCGTACTTGAAAAGTCAAGAGTGACAATAAAGGTTTCGGGGTTTCGGGATAGACTCTTCAGAAAATACAAAAATATTTTAAACCTAGACTAAATTCTACGAAAATAATGGACTTGTTCAGGCATGACCGGAAGGCCAAATATTGCCTCGATTTTCGACGCTCTAGCTCCTGCTGAGCGCACTAAAAATGCGAGTTTTGGCCTCGAACGTCCAAACACCTGCCAAATTTAAAAATTAAGTTAAAATTAGTCTAGGGACCCATCATTTCCTCCGTTTGTCATAGGTTTCCGCATATGACTAATGAATATCATATAGCTCAAGAAGGCGAGGTGGGATTCTGGAGGACAAAAAATGTATTGTTTAGAACTCAAAAAAAGAGGTGTGCATGGATTGTCCAACACCATTTTGAAACTAAATAGTGAAGGAAAATTTCTAGACTAATCTATGTTGAACAATCCTTACACGCCCCTTGTAAAAAGAACACGAAAGTTTTAAATTATTCTTTAAACATATTTCATTAAGAAATACAATTTTTATAAAACTAAATTGGAGTAGAAAATTATGAAATTGTTTAAAAAAACTTGTTTATATGATGAAAATGACTATACTTATCTTTGTAGATATATAACATACGAGATAAACGAAAAAACAAAATAGTAATATATGAAAGAAAACTGGTTGTAATGAATTGTTATCATTATCGTTAAAATATGCGCGAAATGTCAAAAGATTTACGATTGTTCGCGTTTGCTCGAGAATGAAGCACTTGCGAGATATATCTATGCAAAACTCTAGTAGTTGGGGCGCTTCGGTGCCGTCTCCTCCCCCTTTCTCTCGTCTTCCGCCTCTCCTCCTACTTTCCGATAACTTCGCGCATTTTTTTTCTCGCTTTTTACCCTCGCTCGTACGGCTAGTATTGTAATATTCCATGAGCATGCAACCGCACAAGAACGCATTGATTTTTATGGGAAGTTTTCAGGAGTCATGGGGAAATTCCGGAAGTCATATGCTAATCGTACGCAAATCATGTATAATTTGCTTGGTCTATAAGGATTCTTGATTTAGTGATTAGCTTATTTCAGACGCTATCATTAACTCCTTCCCTTCTGAATCTAAATCGGGATTGTAAATAAGTGGAATGTATCTTAAACACATAAACATAAAAAAAAAAATAATTGAATGGTCTCTCATTTTTGGTAACAAAATCAACTTCTCTTCCTTTATATCGTTTTCAAATAACTATTATTTTAATAGTTAATAAGTTTGGGTAACGCCCTTTTCTCATTTACACCTCCTCTCCTTTTCATTATCGGGGAGGTGCTAATGTTTCATTTCATTAATTCCTTCTATTTTCATTAACTCCTCCCTCTTTCATTAGCTCCTCCCTCTTTCATTAACTTCTAAATTTTCAAAAAATATTATTATTTTCAAATGTATTAATTGTGAAAAATGGCAAATGTTTAAAATGGAATAAAATTACAGGAGTCCGCGTGAACGGAAACCGTCTGGTAGAGTTCCGGGTGAGTGCTGAATCGTCGGGCGCTGCCGGTGGACAGGAGTTGCGTGTGCGCACCGCCACCTTGTGGTTGAAGGCGGACGTGCGACACACGCGTACACCCACCAAATGCCGCACCGCCGAACTCTACGTCTTCAAGTTCCTGGCCGACCTACCGCGATCGGTGAAAATCAACTCAAAGGTAATAACTCCTCCCCTTTTTTGTATTCAACGTTGTAGCTGTTTGAAAATCGCGTCGGTCTCAGGCGCGCCCTATTCCTAAAAATCGCCTTGTATGCCTGCTGTTGCAGGAGTTTAGCGAGCTAACCGAGGACCCGATAGCCGTGCAGCTAGATGAGAGCGCCACCGGCTGGCAGAAAGTCGACGTGACACGCATCGTCCGCCAATGGCTCGAGACACACGCGCATGGGCCCGCCGACCTGACGGACCGCCTCCGCCTCTTTGTCGACTGCGCCTGCTGCTCGAATTGGCAGGTGCGACTATTTAACAACGTCGACGCTGCTGCGCAGCATAGCTCAGCCACCGACGGCTCCTCCCACACCGACCGCACCGCCCATACCGCTGACCCGGACCGCCCATTTCTCGTAATCCACACGGACCCCTCGACGGCGAAGCGCGTGCGCCGTCGCGCGCTCGACTGTGGCGCCGACTCTGGGAACGCCTGCTGCAAACAACGTTTCTACGTTAGCTTCAAAGAGCTCGGCTGGGACGACTGGATAATCGCGCCGCAGGGATATTACGCGAACTACTGTCGCGGCGACTGCGGTCACCATCGGGCGCCCGACGCCTACGCGACATACCACAAGCATGTCATCGAAGAGGTTCGGAAAACGCACCATCTCAGCGGCATGCAGCCCTGTTGCGCGCCGCTGAAATTCTCCAGTATGAGCCTCATTTACTTCGGCCCTGACAGTAATATCATTAAAAGGGATTTACCGAAGATGGTTGTCGATGAATGCGGATGTCCGTAGGCTCCACCCACTTTTTTTTATAAAAAATGGGAGGAGCCACCCGAAACCACCAAGTGCCACATACTCGGAAAATCTACGCGCGTGAGCCGAGGGCTTTTTCTCACGCGAAAAAGCCACGCAGACTGTAAACGTGCCATGCCTACTTTTAAGTGCCACTCCTACTTATAAGTGCCACGCCCACTTTAATCGCTACACACACCAAAAATGAACAATGTGAACAATAGGAGAGGAGAAGAAGACAGGAGAGTTGCGGGTGATAAATTAGTAAATAAGCGCCTCACACACAAATACACGCCGCCGCCCCCTCCCCCACGCATATATATATATAACCTATAAAGCAAAGGCCTCTATACAACCAAACCTATAAACCAATCGCTCACTATAAACAAACATTGCGTCGGCGAGGGCGAAGCCGGCTCACGCTCTCTGCTCCGCCCACCATCGAGAAACGTATTCTATAAATAATATACATATTTAAATATTGAACACACTTAAATAATGATAATAATGATAATAATAAAACTATGATAAGTTATTTAAACTAAGGTAGGTAGATTTTCTATCGAATTTTCATAATTGTTATTGTTATTCATTATTAACGAACGAATGCGAAGACAAAAAAGCAAAACACCCACTCAAAACACACATTCAATTACAAAAATAATATACGAAAAGAAGCAATATTTAAATATGAATAAAATACTCAGGTGTCGAACGGTGTCTGGTTATTTTGCGTTGGTGGTAATTGCGTGAATTGAGAGAAAAGGGCGGCCTCATTAGAAAGGAGAAGCCACGCGAAAAAAGAGAGTAGCCTCATAAAAAGGGAGGAGTTCTGTGACAAATAGGAGGAGCCTCGTTCAAAAAATAGGAGGATTCTCATAAATTTAGGAAGAGCCTCGTAAAAATAGGAGGAGCCTGGAGAGAAAGCCAAGGCGCGTACTTTTCGAGTACCCGACTCATACATGTACAAAACATATCACTCATGGCTTTTATCAATCTAGCAAGCTTTAGTTTGTGAGGAAAAAGAAAAGAGAAATAACAACAGAATTATCAATAGTGGTTTGGTCGTACTGGTAGTTCCTTTTTCGTTCCACCTAGGATTAGGTTAGCCTCGTTGAGTTACATTTGAAACGGTTGAGTTGACGCGCTTTGGCTGCGGGGCGTGGCTTCGACGATTTTTGACCACACCCCAACTGGGCGAGTTTATGAACCGCACACAGACCAGCCTTGTTTAAGGTTTAACCAGGTTTGAGGTTAAGACACGCCTTCGGTGAAACCACGCCCACCTACTGTATGCCACGCCTCCCCCCTGATTACAGAGGCTACGACGATATGAATACGGAGTGTTGATAGTGTACATATGCGAAGATGATTTGATGAACACGCCCACCGAACGCCTACAACCAAACACCGCCCACACAAAAACATTTAAACATTAAGAGCGCAAATGAAAGAACTAAGGCCTAGACAATAAACTCAATTTCAACTCTCTCATCTTGTGCAAAACGTTTTTGTTGCGATAACTATATATAATTCTCTTTGAACCAAAAATAAATAAATAACCTATTAACACGGAAAGTCTCCTACGAAAAACCAAAAAATCTTATTAATAAATGATTTTCTCATTTGTGCAACAGTGTTTTATTCCTAACCAGCAATATTTTAATGTCATTTTTCAGAAAAGCCTTTCTCAAAGTTCCTTTGCGTAAATGATATAGAAGTGAGTAATATATCATATTAAAGAGGAAGAATTGAACATTTTAAGGGTATCATTTCTTTAGTTTATATTATTTTATTTACAGAAGTTTAATACGTATTAATAAAAAAATTTATTTGAAAAATTTAGGTTGAAAACGTACAAGTTTTACTTAAATGTTTATAACTTTCTCTACCAAAATGTTGCAAATATGAGTAATACATCATATTCAAGAGGAAGAATTGACGATTTCAATGGTATCATTTTTGATTTGATATCATTTTATAAAGAGAAATGCTACACGTTTTAATGTAATTTTTTTCTCTCTCCAAATTTTAGGTTGAAAACTTTCAAGTTTTATTTAAACATTTATAACTTCCTCTACCAAAATGTTGCAGATGTGAATAAAGTAACATATTAAGGAGGAAGAATAGATGATTTTAAGGCTATCATTTTCGATTTGATATCATTTTATATAGAGAAGTGCTATACGTTTCAATGTAATTTTTTTTCTCAAAATTTTAGGTTGAAAACTTCCAAGTTTTATTTAAACATTTATAACTTCCTCTACTAAAATGTTGCTGATGTGAGTAAAATAACATATTAAAGAGGATGAATAGATGATTTTAAGGATATCATTTTCGATTTGATATCAATTTATTTAGAGTAGTGGTACACGATCAAAGATGAAATCCTCTTTCACAATTTAAAACAGAAACTTGCAAGTTTTACTTAAAGGTATATATCCCTTTCCGGAATAATGATGCAAAGTTAATGAATTTACCATTAAAAAGAGGAAGATTTTCTCTATAAAATGATATCACTGCTTATACTGATATACAAATCAAGCACAAGAAAGGTGTGTTTAAACTCTCATATTTTCAGATCTAAAAATTTTTTGATTGGCCAACAATAAATTCTTCATACCACGATATCTTTCTATAGAAAAAAGAAGATACAACAGCGAACAATATAACATTTTAACGAGGAGGTGTTGACACTTTCAGGTAATACCATTTTTAATTTACTCATTTTAAAAATATCGAATTATGGAAGAATTTTGTCTAAATTTTATTTATATTGAAACGTTATATCGTTCACCAGAAAAATGATACAAACATGATCAATATATCATTAGAAAGAGGAAGAGTTTCTCTTTTCGATAATATAATCACTTCCACTAATATCTCTGCAAGTAAAGCACAAGAAAATGTTTTTAAACTCTAATATTTTCAGGTTTTAAAATTTTCTGATTACCAAACTGTAATTTTATCAAACAACGATATCGTATTTCAGAAAAATGATACAACGATGGGCAAAACATCATTTTAAAGAAGAAATGTTCAACTTCAAGATTATATTATTACTATATACATATTTTTATAAATATCGAACTGAAGATTAATTTTGTCTAAATGTTTTGATTTATATAGAAAAATTATAAAGTTCTACTTTAAACAACTGTATCGTACACTAGAAAAATGATACAAACATGATCAATGTATCATTATAAAGAGGAAAAGTTTCTTCTTTTGGTGATATATCTACGCCCCTTAATAATATAGCAAGTAAAGGAGAAGAAAACCATTTTTTAAACTCTAATATTTTCAAGTTTTAAAATTTTCTGATTGCTTAGCTATAGTTTATTCAAACCACTATAACTTTTTTATATGATATGATTTTAAAGAGGAAAAGTTCTTTTTCAAAAATGTTGTTAGTTGTATGTAAATAATTTTATAAATATCGAACTGAAAAAGAATTTTAATCTAATCGTAAACTGATTTGATTTCAATAGAAAAAAAAAATATAAAGTTCAACTTTAAACAATTATATCTTCCTCTGGAAAAGGGATATAACCGCGAATAATATATTATTTTAAAGAAGAGCAATTTGTGTTTCCTAGGACAATTTGTGTTACCGTCGTCTATCGTTGCGAGTACCAAAAAGTACAAAATCTTCTTGGCAACCTCTCTTTTGCCTAATCCCCAGATAAATCTATAAATCTGATAGAATTTCCTAGAAATTGATAATCATCATCATTTCTAGGTCATCGTACCCGTCCAACAAATAGCTGGTTAATCATGCTTAAAGCAATCAATCACATCGTCCACGACACATCGGAATGAATTCGGACAATACCCCGGATAATTGCAGCCCGCTTTTTCTTCGTCAATTAATTTCTCCCAATCGCCCCCCATTCTAGCAAAAGACAGAGAGGATTGCATCATTTTTGGGCTGCCGAAAAAAAAAAAGAATGTAATCTTCGGGTTGTGCGTGTATTTGCGTGTCCATGTGTGGGTGTGTGCGTTTCGTTTCAGCTGTGGGATGAGTCGATGGAGGAAAAGCCGGCCCCCCGGCAAACCCTGGCGGCGTTCCAAAGCGACTTTGGTTTATATTCACTTAACATTTCTATTTATGTCCCTCAGCCGCGCCTCCCCTTGGAAATGCCAAAACCATCCATCCTCACAACCCACACACACACACACACTTATTTACACACATATATATACACACACACATACATACACAACCCCACCTATATATACATACTGATATTGTATATACAGATACACACATATACAATAACCACCCATTTCACTTACATCCCCATGTATATGGAATGAGGGAGGAAGACCGAGAAAGAAGAGAGAGAGAGAGGCATAGTTGAAGAAAACGAGGCATCCATTTGGTTTTTCTGCGTGTCTGATAGAAGGCTACAGTTTCAACTACAACAACGACACAAGGAGATTGGTTAAAAGCTAATGGCTAAAGGGGTGGCAAAATTTTGCCCCAGAGATGAAACAAAACGCATTTCGCAAGAGGCATGGAATATGCAAAGTTTCGTCATTCTTTTATTGTTCCATGTTTTTCCTACTTGCTTCATCGTAAAGTGCAGAATAAAGTGTAAGAATTGTAGTTGTTTATTGTCTAAATATTTTGATTTTTATGTTCCTCAATAGAAAATTACAAAGCTAAACTTTAAACAACAATATCTTCTGTCTCCAGAAAAATGATACAGATTTGATCTATATGCCATTTTAAAAAGAAATAGTTTTTCTATGCAATGATATAATTACTTCTATTGATATTGCAAGGAAAGAATAAGCAAAGTTTGGTCATTCTTTTATTTACCTATGTTTTTCTTACTTTCTTTATCGAAAAGAACAGAATAAAGTGTAAGAAGTCCACCTGGGCTGTATAGTTGGTAGTGCTTCGGCTTAGCACACAGTCGGATTAAAATATCATTATAAAGAGGAAGAGTTTCTCTATTTAATAATATAATTACTTCTGGTGATATCACTGCAAGTAAAGCATAAGAATACTTTTTTAAACCTAACATTTTCAGATAACTTTCTGATTACAGAACTATAATTTTTTCATACCACGATATCTTTTTGCAGAAAAATGATACAACGGCGAGTGATATATCATTTTGAAGAGGAATATTTCTTTTAAATGGCATCACTTCTACTCCGATCATACTTGAAAATTAGAACTGAGAAAGGTTTTTATCTAAATAATGTGATTTCTGTATTAAAATTATAAAGTTATCTTTCTGTAGAAAAATGATATTCACATGATTAATATATCATTATAAAGAGGAAGAATTGCTCAATAAAAAAATATAATTACTTAGATTTCTTATATTCTTATATTATTTTGTTTCAACAATTCGAACATCTTCCGTTATTCATCTTTAAAAAAATGAATTTCTTTTTGAAACGAATGGCTATTAATTGAAACGAGAGGCCCACATTTTTTAGAAACACTGATATTTAATACAAAATATCATTTTCTCCACTGGTTGGAATCATTTTTTCTTGGTTGGAACCAAGTAATGAAATGTTTAAATTTTCCAAATTTTGCGGCCTATTTCGCTGGAAAACAACCCTCCTTTTGGAATCCCATCCTCCTGGATTACTCCTACCACCCCAACTACTCCCACGCCTCTTGCCATAGCGTGCCAAAACTGCACCACTGCCAAGCAGGCTTTTTGCGCGCAACGCGACAACGCAAACCCCGACAGGCGTGTGGTGCAAAATCCCATCCCTAACTGACTCACTCCACCCACAACACACACCATTCCACTCGCTATCAGGCGGTTGAAGTGGTTAAGGAGTCACCACTTCAACCGCCTCCTTCTCACTCCTCCCGAGCTGCCCCCAGTGACAGATTAAGGCCGTCTGAGTCTCTTATATTCCCGATATTCTGAATTCTATATCGAAATCCTGAGATAAATGGGTTCAGAGACTCTATGCCAGAGCCTAGTGTTATTAGTTACAGCAGGCCCCGTGTGGATATAATCTTAAAGAGGGGGAAATAGATGCATCTACATACTCGTCCTTATGTTATACAACTATTTTTGCGCATAAGCAAATAATATGTGTTGTAAAACGCGATTAAAACGCGCAATCAAAACTCGCAATTGTAACAACTCACTGAGTTGACGAGCACGCTCATAAAACAAACTGTGTTCTTATGCTTTAACGATTGTACTTCTTACTTGCAATGACACAGCACAATCAGATAGAAACAAAAACATGTATGGAAAGAAATATATACACAGAGACAATAGTATATTACGTAACAAGAGCAGTAAATTGCATATTACGCATGAAGAGAAGTTAGGCACGTGCCTCATAGCGTGAGTGCGTAATATGCTGTTTGTGCTCGAGTAATGAATCTAGAATAGTTTACCTACCTACGACCTTTGTGTTTACATCGCAAGGCTAATTTTAAAATATATGTTGTCCTGGCTGCACCATCCTTCCGTGTTCACATCTGTGAACAAAATATTGACCAAACAAGAGTTATGCGTTTTTGCTTCTTTACGCACGGTGTTATGATTTTTCTAAACGCCATGATCAACTTTAAAATTTGTGTTAACTTAGCTGCACGAAGGGCGGTGAAACCATGTATATTTTTCGTTTAAAAATATTGATCAAACAGGCGGTGTGCGTTTTTGCTTTTTTAGCCACGGTGACGTGATTTTGTTTAGGCATTATAATCACTTTTAAAATTTGTGTTGGACCATCCTTCCGCTGAACCCCTGAACCAAAATATTGATGAAACGGGTGCTGTGCGTATTGGCTTTTTTACGCACGACGCTAGAACACTATGGTCAACTTTGAAATTTGTGTAGTGTTATCCCGGCCCTTCCTTATATATTTACCTTTACAAAATATTAATCAAATGGACGGTGTGCGCTTTTTGCTTCTTTACGCACATCGCCGTGATTTTGTTTAGGCGCTATGACCACCTTTAAAGTTCGTGTTGCACCTTCCTTCCGTGTTTTACCCCGTGAACCAAATTACGCTATATCCCTACGTTCAACTTTAAAATTTGTGTAGTATTATTCCCTGTATATTTTCCCTAAAAGAATATTAATCAAACAGGCGGTGTGCGTTTTTGTTTCTTCCGCATGGTGATTGTGTTTAGGCGCTATGACCACCTTTAAAATTCGTGTTGTACCATCCTTCTGTGTTTACCACTGAACCAAAATATTGATCAAACGGGTGCTGTGCGTATTTGCTTTTTTTACGCACGATGCTATAATGCTATGGTCAACTTTGAAATTTGTGTAGTGTTATTTATTATATATTTATCAAACAGGCGCTATACGTCATTAAGCACAGTGCCGTGCGTAAAGATGCTAAAACGTACGGTGCAGAACATAATACGGGTTGCACCGTTGTAAAGAAAACCATGCGTAAAGAAAGATTGATTACTACGCGTTGTTTGTTTTTGGTTGGGGTCGTCCAAAATATAAAAGCATAAATATTCAAAAACTCAACAAAAAAAAAATCGATATCGAAAAGGAATCGATATGTCATTTCAATATTTATCGATATTTCTAATACCGAAAACAGACTCGTACACTTCCGAAATGTACGAAAATAAATCGAAATATGTAATAGAAATACACAATTTATTTTATTTCACTAGAAATGCAAATATTACCTCGTGTTTGTTATTTTAGTAAGGACTTCCTTATTCCAGGAGTATGATCTAGGGGGATCGTGGATTGTTGTCGCAAAACGACGCTATAAAATATTGTGGTATGTCTGCACGACCTCCGGTAGCGCTTCGATGCGGTCGAGGAGACGCGCGCAGTCCGCCATCTCGTCTTCGTTGAGCTGTTGGCCGCGCAGCGCAACGTAGGCGACGCTGGCGCTCGTCACCGTGTAGATCTTCTCGAGGGCGGCGGTCACAGTGCGCAGGCTCGACGGGGCGCACAGGAACTGGATCTGCACGTCGTCGTCGTCGCCGACGCTCTCCGACAAACGGACTTCTTCGGCTCCGCACTCAATGGCGGCGTCGGTTGCCTTCTCCAGCAGCACAACGTCGTCCAAGTTCGGTACACGCTCAGCGAGGATGATGCCCTTCTGTTCGAAGAGGTGGCGCCCTCCACCATCAGCATATTTTGAACTGTTTTGAAAAATTCGCGATTTAACAGATTTTTTTGATAGTGTAAAGAGACATCTATGTAAAGTACCTATGTCTCTTCATAATTGAACTAATATTCTGCTTAGAATGATGTAGATTATCGGTAAATAAATCAACTAATATCATACAGCTCCCAGGACCTCTAAAATCAGTAAAATATTCGCATTTAGACTTTTTCAATTCTAAAAACTCAACCATCACGTACTTAATTTCAAGTTGATACGACTGTGCTGTTCCCTTAGTGCTCGCACCCTTGATAATGCTCTGTATCGTCGCCGAGGGCATATTCGCCCTTTTCGCCTGCTCAATCACATGTTCAAGGCGTAGATTCATCTTGGGATCAGACGATTTACCTTCTAGAAATAAAACTTGTTATTCATGCAACCAGACCAAAATGAACTGCAATTTGAAACCTTGAATGGCCACCTTCATCTGCTGGCCGAGCCGGGTGAAAAGAGCACCGCGTTGCGCGTCTTTTGCGCCCTTCACGTGTCGAATATTCGCCCATTTCGAATGGCCAGCGTTCCGCTTACCCTCCGCCTGCAACTGCACCACTTCACAATTCGCGAGAATTTGTCGCGCCGCCGGCGTACGCAAAAAACTGCGCAACATCTTCGCGAAAATCTAAAAATTTACGAGGTTATGTTCAGACTTGACAGAATTATGTAAACTTACTTGAGACACTATAGGCAACCAGGGTTACAACTACGATCAGACACGAAGTGCTTTACAGCAACAGGCGCGAAATTTAAAAACTTCACAAGACTAGCTTGAAAGTGATGAACGTACAGAATAAAATGTGCAGGCGCAGCAAATTGTGATAATTTAAATCAATGGATGGTAGGTTATTCCTTTGAAAACGAACACGACCAATTGAACTTGATTTACTTCATTTCTAAATATGCTCTCCTTCATTTAGCAGGAATGTTGTGTAAATTGTTCGATCCCATCTACCAAGTCTGTTCTACGTCTGTCTTTCTCTCGCATACATATATAATGAACACAAGCGAAAATATCCATATAAAATCTCTATTCGTCGTCATTCGCCCTAGTCTAGCTAGCCGGGCGTCCAATAGTAGCCGCCAATCGAGGTTAAAGCCCCGCCTACAACTAGTATAAATAGTTACAACTGCGTAGTAATCACCGACTTGCGAACAATCGCCGCACTTTCGTTGGTATGATGCATCTTAGGGGCCGGCACAATCTCCTGCACCAACCAGGGTGAGAGGGAGCTCAATGCCGGCGTGACTTTCACGCCATTACAACCATTTGATGTGGGCGTGGCCTCGACATTGTTATTGGCGGCATCTGGCGTATCTTCATCCTGGAAATCATTCATGTTTTTAACGAATCGCCGATAAATGTTTACGAACGTTTTTTTGAGAGGTGAAAAATACAGCAGTGATTTTAAGCGTTACTACCTTCCCACGGTCGACATCCGAGTCGCCGTTGGTAACCTCCACGTCGCCATCGTCTTCGCCCCGAAATGGATTGCCACCAATGAAGGGATTACCAAAAGGATTAATATCCGCCAACCCGGTGAAGGGATTATTGTTCTCAACTCCGCTGTTATCATTGTCGTCGTCGAATGAGAGTAGATCTTCTACGTCACCACCACTACCACCGCTACCAGCACCTGCCGTAGCTGACAGCAAAAGTTTATCCGCAGGCCCATTAAGCATGACGCGCTCAATACGCCCTGCGTCCGACTGGCCAAAGTACGTGACCGTCACAGGTGTAGTAGCGCTGTGTTGTGGCTGCGGGGGCGTGGCGCTCGTTGTCGATGGTATGAGAGGCGGCGCCTGCGTCGTGGGCGTGGTGGCACCGCACACGGCGAGCGTCAGCTTATCGCCACCCTGCAGATTGGCGGCGAAAGCAAAGCAACAAGCGGTGAGTAACAAAAATTAAGACTTACACGAAATGAAACCAACACAACAACTCAAACATACATAACATTATCCAACAAACCAAACAACACAACAAACGAAATGACAAAGTGATGAGAATTAACATATTCGGTAAGGTCTACGTTTAAAGAAAACTTACAACTGATATAAACGTAGGCGCCGCATTCCTGGACGACAGGTTTTCATCGTGAGTGGCGGCTGCGACAAACATCTGATTGGTGAGTTTCGTTGCCACGCCTACGTCTGGCGGTGGCAAGTGTAGCTCCTCCTCCGCCTTCAGAATGTTGCATTTTAGTTGGCTGGATGAAAGTGGTTTCGCGGGAGATGCGACGTACTTTTTGATGTTGTTCGGTATTTCGGAGGGTAGGCTTTTGATTGATTGTGAGTCTAAGTCAGCTGTGGGGGAAATGAGAAAATCAACAAAAATGAAAAGTTACCACATATACACTTCCACATGCACACACATATCACAAACATTATGACCAAACAATTGTACTCAGTTTCATTCACACAAATAGCAAAAAACATGGTTACACACAAATTAAAAAACCCACAAAAGCAAACAAAACTTACTATCATTTTGGACATTGCGTGCCTCATCGCGCTGTATTCCAATAAGCGTCTCCTTCGCGAGACTATTGAGCAATCGATCCAGCTGGCTGTCGGCGTTGTTCGACGACGGCGTCGGACTGGTGGGCGCGCTCGCCAGCGACGACGAACCGCCTACAGCACCACCGCAGTTGCTGCCAACGCCCGCCGAGCGAATGGAGCTCTGGCGCGTCGGCCCGCTCGGCGTCAGACTCTTGGTGCAGTCGTCCTGCACACGACAGTACAACGGCTCCTCGCCACCTACACCGCCTGCAGCACTACATGTCGACGACGCATTCGACCGCACCGAACGCTGGCTGGCACGACTCACGACACTCGCGGCACCCACTTGAGCCGCATCCGTAGTCGGCACGGGCGTGGGTGGCGCAGACACTTCCCGCTCGCGCAATTTCTCGCGCAGCACGTGGCTCTGCCGCTTGCCGTACCGCTGGCTGGGTCGTCGCTCCAGCTGCACGGTGCGTCGCGCCCGATTCTGATGCGTGCTCTGGTACTCCGTCCGGCCCGAATACCGAAACCGTGAGCCCATCCGGAAGAAGTTCTGCCGGGCATTCGGGCCCTTCATCGGCGCCTGTAGTCGAAAGAAGCCATGGTGTTCCACAGCACACTTCCAGAGATGCTTGCAGGCCTTCTCATTATGTAGGCGAAATACAAACGTGTGCTCCTGCTGGTGCCCACCGTCATCATCCTCCACCACCACCAACGTCAGCTTCTTCTTCTTAAAATTCAGCTTGCCAATCTTCGGCCAGAAAAACAGGCCTATCTTTTGGTTATTCTCAAAGACGAGGATACCAGTCGGCGTCAAGCCTAACCGATACTCCATACCATCCTTTCCAAGAACGATATGCATATCAACACCGTACATTTCCAACCATTTCACTTTGTTCAGATAGGCTATTTCGGCTTGAGCTGGAGATGGGCCACGACATTTCTTCAACTCGTCGAGGATTTCGATCTCCATTTCTTCAGATTGATTCGGCACAAAGTGGAACTCGGAAACTGTAGCCGCCGTGTGTTGGTTTTCATCGTAATCACCTAGTTCAGCTGGAAAATTTTCATTTACAATTGTTTTTTATCGACATTAAAAAATGATTTGTTCAAATTTAAGATTGAAAACTCAACAATAAAAAGAACTTACATTGTAAAGCTAACGCTGATAACTCCACCGCAGTTTGATGTGGACACTCTAGCCGCCCTTCGAGGATGTCTTGCTTGAGCTGCAGGAAAAACTGGTAGCGAGTGAGCTCCTCCCGGAGATTATTCGGCTCCGACGAGTAGAATTTTACCTTAAGTCGTAATGTATATGGTGGACCAACTAGAATTGCACAGAAATTATTCAATAACCAACTTTTTAGAAAAAATAGAATCAGCAAGATACTATAAGATCGTATCAAGTTTTAAAAGCCTACTCACAATTTATGTATAAACCAGTGATATAGTGACATTTTTAAAAGAATTCCCAACGTTTTCGAAAGAATTTTTAACAATTTCAAGAATACTGAATCTTGTGAGAAATACTTTCAAATCTATAAGACAATATCACTAAATAATTAAATAATATATGTAAAACAGTGACAAAAATCGTGTTTTCACATCAAAAGTAAATATCAATAATCTAGTGAGATAATATTTTTAAACCTTTATCTTTGTTATTGTATGTTCTTGTGTTGTTGGAAGATGTCTTTTTGTTGTATTGTTGGGTGTTGTGTTGTATGTTGTATTGCAGAGTTGAATGTAGAGTTTGTTATGTGTAGCGTTGATAGTGTAGAATTGTGTAGAATGTTTTGTTGTATATGTGGGTGAGTGTGGTTGTAACATGTGTGTATGGTGTGAATAATTCACACACAAAGAGGTGCCCGCCTCGAGGACTCGAACCTCGTCCGCCGGCGTGATACACCGCGGTACCACCCACTAAGCTACCCAGGCAGGCCTAGTGAGATATATAGCATTTCCAAAAAAAAAACATAAAACGGTCTAAAACTAAAACTGCGTTCTTGTAGTCACTATATCTAGTAACAAACTAATAAGAAAACAAATACAGACCTATAAAACGTTAATAATTGGCTGTAACCTAAAACGATCTAGTGATATTTGTTTTCAATCCAACAAGCAAGTGGTTTAGGTTAGGAATGAGCAACCTGCGGCCTCCGAAGAATTCTAGGCCCAAGGGGGGCCCTTCATTTGAGACACGAGTCAAGCGACTCGTTGACCACAGACGTGGGTCAGCACTCATAAAAAAAAGATTGCTCACTCCTGTTTTAGATCGTAATATTAACATTTTAACAGGTTATAAACCGCTGGTGGAGAATCAATGTTATAATAATAAAAACACTCACTTTTAATTTGTTTCTTAATAGGTTTCGTGGGATCCAACCAATGTTTAACATGATTGGCATCCATAAACTGCAGTCCAAAGTAATCTTTTTCAATCAAATCCAGCGAATAAAACACCTGTTCATACAAGTCTCGAGCCTCAGCTTTTTTCTGAAAATAAATTATTCAAAATGATCATCTCTTTATTCTCTGACCTAAACTATAAACAATTATCCATTGTTTGGCAATTTCACCAACTCTAAATAATTTGGAATTACGAGAAGAAACTTACTGATAGCTCCACGGAGAGGTCCGTCCCATCCAGCAGGATAACGCGACAGAGTATCAGATTCTTGTTCGACGGCTTGCCGCCCCCTTTCGCTAGCTGGCGGCTGCTGGCGCCGCTGTTGATGTTGTGGTCGCTGTTGCGCGGCTTGCGTCCGCTGAGGAAGCGAAACATTTCGGCATATCATCGATCACTCCGTGCGTCTTTTCAATGCATCTTCACGAGTTGCGTTCGCTGGGTGCAGAGTATTCGACGAGTGCAGCACGTAGAAACGGAGTAACTGCCGCCATTGAAGAAGAGGCGTACGGTGGTTACGATGCTCGGTGCAATACGCGGTCGCCAAGATGTTGAAACGCCAAAACTTCACTATATTCAACCTCAATTCGTCACAGTTAACACACAACATTCTGGGAATTCACACGCGATGATGCTACACAACGCCTACTTTCGCAAGGTTGCTATATAATATTCTGTTTAATGGCAAAGAGGCGCATAGCTCGGCAACTTGTTGAAAACACAGATTCACAGATTACTATAAACGTTGAAAACGTTGAAATTGAAACAATTGCTAGCGGTGCTTTAGTGGATTTGGTTACTTTTTGCCTCACAGTTGGTACTATTGACTTAGTTGATAACTGTCAATTTTAAGTCGAAATTCTTTTATAAAACATAACCAAACGCGTTGTTAATGTATGTTATTTCTTTCTAATGACTTGTAAAATCTAGTGAACATAAATTTAAAATAATTAACTAGGTTTGTACTTGTTGAAAAAGACATAAATGAATATGAATGGTTGCGTGAATTTAGTTACTTTTCTCTTCAGACAGAAGATGGCACAGATGATTGTTAATTTTAAATCGAAGTAAATGGTTTCAATAAATGTATGATGTTTTGTTACTTAATTAATTTTTATTTGTTGTAAAAGTAAGATTATTTTTGAAATGATTGCTGAATGCTTTGTAAATGCAGATATTATTACTTTGTATTGGTCGGTTTTTAATGTAAAATAGGTTTGTACTTGTTGAAATTCAAATATACTCGTCGAAAATATACATAAGACTTAAAAAAAAAATTAAAATCTGAGGCTAAATGTTTAACAATTGACATTTCAAGCATCAATAGCAATAAAATCTGCCTATATTAAGCATTATTCATTAATACCTCAAAAAATCAATTATAAAAGTAAAATCTTTCTTACCACTCCTCTTATACATTTATTTAACATTAAAAATATTCAAATTTTACATTTCTACAAATCCAACTTAATAAAAGCCTTAAACTTTTTCACAACGCGTTCATGAGGCCGTTGAAGCAAACTTTGTCCTGGAATCCTAAACTCAATATTATCAAGTTGAATAACAAAAATTGAAGCCGGTTTCAGAAGAACTGCAAACAAAACCAAACAAAAGAAATAAGAACCTCTAGGCAATAAATATGGCAGGTAAGACATACTCTTAAGTTGATTAGACGGTGTAACAACTTGAAAAGTCTGCTGCGTTTCAAGGACGATCGTGCCTTCGACGCCGACGTTGGACGGCGTGCGTGACTGCACCACATTGACGTTGGCGCCCACTAGCTCGACCTTCGCCAGGGTGCTGTGAAATTGTGCATAGTTATTGTCGGTGATCTCCGGCGCCGTCGTACCGGTGGCGCTCAAACATTTACGCATATACGCTGCCCACATTTGGCGCATCTCAGCCAAACCGGCATAACTCCAGCCGTTTTTTGGTAGTCTATTGAGGTTGTTCGCTTTTAGACATTTCTTTGTGATGTGCTTCTTCTTATTTCTTACTATTCGCTGTAAGAGTGTAAATTAAATATGTTAACTTCTATTGGCAGTATTATTGTATCATAGACGTATTATTGAATCATAGAAGTATCATTGGTTGCCATAGAAATACAGTGGCGTTACCATAGCAACCGTAAATTAAAGTTTCTCAAAAACAAAATGTGTTTGGTTATCACGTCAACAAGAAAAACAGTTGTAATCATGCCAATAGTAAACAAAACGTGTTCTACATACCTTTTTCGCAATTTTTTTTGCTTGTAATGGTAAACGAAATACGAGTGAATTCTTATTATCCGAGAAAATAGCACTTCCCACGTCGCGTTCAACCATGGAGAGTAATTCCCTGCCGGGGGCCTGTGGGGCTTTACCATACACATCAGCAGGAAGCGTTTGATAGATAATATCTTTCATGAGACTAGTTTTGACGAAAGAAATAGATGAACATATTAATATCTTATAGGAAACAATCAATTTAAATATAACTAGGGCTAATAACAACTTACGTATCATCCATTTTTACAAAATTACAGAGATTTAAATTTGAAAACCTATAATACACAATTTGCAGCTCGCAGGAGTGTTTTTTATAGGTTATGTCACAAATTACAAACAAATGCTAAATAAGTTGCCTATAGTTAGAAATTTTAAAGTTTTAAAAATATTATTAGACTCAAATCATATTTCATGAATATAATTTATTAAAAAAATAGAAT
>WSZQ02071832.1:0-22317 GCA_019419845.2 Weissflogia rhopalogaster
TATTGCAATTCGTGATTAACATCCTAAAAATTGCCTACCGATGATTATTTGTTCATATTGTATGTCAAAGGCAGCTTCGCTGCAGTCATATTTCATGACAATATGATGGTAGTAGTGCCTTCGAGAATGCAAACATCTCTTAACACATATATTTTGTTTAAAGGTAATGGCGCTGCGAGCGCTGACAAAATCACAAATGAAATCCAGTACAATATGCAAATATGTAGACAACCAACTCAACAGCCTTCAACATTTTTTAAATGCGTCCTTGGATTCATCAACTTTGTTTTATCTGGATGCCGTTTACGTACGTTATGTACTACCATATATATATTTGGTTAGGATTGTATGCATTGTCAACCCAAGTTGTTCAAAGATATGTTCAATGACCGCAGTGAGCAAGGTCCCAATAGTATTAGTATCTAATCTGACTAATCACATTGAAAATGAATTGAATAGAGCTAATGATCACAGAGGTCTATCAATTGTCGGTAAATCAATTGGGATTGACTTAGTTTTGTACTTTTGCAATTCCATTTTCTTCATCACATTTTCTTTGTTAGTATCCTAATGATCTATCAGGATTTGTGACATGTTCTCCGCTTTAATTGGTTGTCTAACGCAACGCGTTGTTCAGACTAACAACTTCAGACTACCCAACTTTTCCTCTCATCAGACAAGGGTACCAAACTTTTAGTTTTTTTTTGGCAAACCGCTCAAAACGGCGTAAAATCGCGTGAACACAAATTATTTCTATATGTATACTACACGTACAAGAAGTTTCGTTCAATTCCGTGACGGACAATTGAGACACTCTCCTAGTAGGCAAAAGAAGATTAGATTTGAATCGAGTTCTATGGATACGAATGTGATTTTATTGTAATAATTGCAGTAACATTTCTTCTACGAATTTAGGCGGCGTATACCTCTGAAACTAGCAATGCGATTTTAACTTTTTTTTTAAATTTTAACCTGTGTCTTGTTTCAACTTGGGAAGTAGACTCTTTTCATTTTCGTTCTCTTTAATTTAACTCTTTTTTACTTTCTGTGTGGCCTGATGCACATCGGTTGCGTTGAGCGCGGATATCGTAGAACATCTACTACTGTCATGAAAAATAATACAACAATAAATGCAAATCGAAATCATTGTCCTGTGGTATCAGGATGGAGGATTTTGGTAATCATTAAAAAACTATTATTATATATTATGCTATTATTGTACGTTCATCTATCATGAGTTATCAGTATTTAAGGACTGACGATAATGTTAATACACATTTCGAATTTTGAATGGATTGTGATATTTAAACGTAAAAATGTTCGATCCGCAGGAGAATTTATCATCATCATCATCAAATGATGCCATAAGTACAGTAACTTGATTCCACAACATATGCATCTTATTTATCATTCCATAAGCCTACTGCCTCAATCTTACAATCAATCACAGCAATTACTGATGTTTGAAATTGTGAAAATAATGATTGAACAGTAAAAATATATTTAGTTTTACTTCAGTCGGGAGATCAAAAGTAAACTTATCTTTTTATTAATTAAAATACGATAACAGTAAATTACAAAACTAGAAAAGTTTAGTGAATCGGCGAGAACATGAAAGACATTGATTTTTCATGGTTTCTTACCTCGGGGTTGACAGTATAAATAAACATCTTTTTAGTAATGCAATGATCTTCAGGTAACCACGTGCTATGCACAGATAAACACCACGTATATCCAAAAAAGTTCTACACGAATAGCCCTCTAAGCAGGATCAATAGGGCCAACTGGTCCCATTGGAGCAAATTGGAGCAAAAACCATGCCTCAGACCCCCTTGGATCATATTAAAATTTGTTTATCATTACCGCGAACACCACAACGGAGGTCCGAGTATTATTGTCCACACAAAGGAAATTTTAAAAACATGTGGGAACCACTGAGCGTGTTAATAAATCTCCCTAAAACTTCATTCTATTCTACACAAGAACCCTCGTAACAGTACAAAATTAATTGATAAGAATGAATCATTATGTTATTGTCGACTAGGGTATACTTTTGCTGATATGGCCTTCAAATTGGAATTTAGTCTGATGTTCGTTTTGATGTCATCGAAATTTCAAGTTTAATTTACACAACTTAATGCAGTCCAATTAACTTTTCTTGTTAAAGAACAGAAAGTTAATTCATTAAAGGACGGAGGGAAAATCCTATTAGGCTAACCACTTCACGTGTAAACAGGAAATCTATACTGAAGAATATATTACGAGTATTACATTAAAATATGTTCATTTTTTTTGGTTGGATGTCACTGAGATATACTGTTTCTGTTCACGACAACAATTCACTCCTACGAATTTAGGAATTATAGAATTATCGATTCATTTTTTATTTAGTTGAAATTAACATGACTAATAAACATATATTGTTGCAGAAAGCGAGCACACGTGAAGACCGGCATCAGCGTGTTCGTGCCGCAACGTTTGTGGTAAGTGCGATTGAACACTATCGGAGCATTGTTGGTTGCATACACTCGGTGTTGGTGGTTGCGCCATGTCCGCGATTCAATTAGAACCAGCATAGTAGACGTGGCACCCGGCTGCATGAGGGCGCTACAGCCTTGTGCGGTCGACATGTGTGGGGTGGCGTTTGCCACATGCGTTGAGGTTGTTTATCAGGCTTTAATCGTGCCGTGCCTGCTGGCGAAAGAGTTGGTAATAAAGAGATGGTAATGCGACTCGGTTTTAATTGCCGGCCGACAGTGAATGCGAAAGAAACAATAATGAAGATGCCGGCAACGCTGACAAGAGGCGGCGGCTACCAACGTAGAGATCCACTCATGCATGTCTACTACATATTTTGCTCGTCTTTGCACCTCCCGTCATTTGGGAGGTGAATCATGTTTATTATTAATAATGCACGCTCGCATGCATCACTTTAGCAAATTGCGTCATTTTTCGTTTCGCTGTTGGGCTGATAAGTATATTTCTCGTTGGAATTTTTACGGGTCATTTAAGCATGGCGCAAAGCAGGTAAACACCGAGCATATGCAATCATTTAAACCGGAAATTACTCATGCGTTTGTGGAATATTCCGGCAGACAGATGGACGTAGATAAGCTGATTAAATAAAGCTATCAGTGCACTGAAGTCGTGAATTGTATTTTATCTGAATACACAATTTGTCGTTTCCCGCGTTTTTGTCAAATTATTTTCCACTGTTGGATTATTTGAACCCTTCGTACTCGAGATTTTTGTCGCAAGGGTTCTGTAGCATCTAGACATGACACCGTCCAGTTGCCGGTGCAGCGCGCATCTTTCAAGGAAGGTGCGTGCATTGTCCGACTTCGATTTGAATGCACAATATTTATACGTTTACTTGCATTGAAATAGATTCTGTTAAATTTTGTTTTTGAGCTGTTTGTCCGAAATAAATCAAACTTAGATCACATTTTGATTAAGATTAAGATATATAATGCTTCAAGCTTTGCCCACGAACTCCCTTCTTAGTCGGGTCCTGAATCAACGACTCAAGGGCACAGAGTTAAATTGACTTATGGGGGGTACCCATATTTACCAGGTCAAAACGATTTAAATTTTGATGACAATTTAATGCATAATTTATAAGCACAGTGTATATTTTCTCATCGACACATAAGTTATAAACTGATGCCTTACTGCCTTGTTTTTTACTTGCTCATCTGTGTACACCCTAGCGACCTTAATTTTTATTGGAACCAAAAATTCAAAACATGCTAGCGTAGTTTATAGAACTACCTTGAATATGAAGTCGAGAATTTTGGAGAGAAAGTTAAAATTGCGCACTTTTATAAGGTTTTAAATTTAAAGTGCATTTTTCGCATACAATTTGATTTAGAAATGTGAACAAATATGTAAAAAACAATTTGAAAATTGAATTATCTTAAAATGAGCCAAATCGGTTCAGTAGAACTTTGTCAAACATGTACGAAAATAGCGAAGAAACGGTCGTGTAAAGTTTGGTAAACCTAAGGATACTAAACATTTTCTTCTACCCTTATTATGCACACATTTCAGTAGCATTTTTATTAAGAAATTATTATTTTCACACATAATAATCGTAGAAAAAGTATAGTGTTCAAATCGCATGGCATGCTCTTTCCTCACTCGTATGAGCTGCAACACGAACCGTGTGCAAGGAAACACATACTGCACAGGTTAGTTGTACCATTCTATGCTCGTTGTATAATACACTTTTTGAATTATAATTTCGTAAATTTTGGTGCTCTCGACGTGAAATTTTGAGGGAATATTGTTGAATAGTTTATCCCTTGATTACGACTATTAAAATTTTTTTTGACTTGGTAGATGAAGTTCGCCCTTACCTGTCTATTTTCCTTATTGTCCGGTATGTTTTAAACGGAATAATGCAGGAATTGTAACATCGCTCACGTTACATTTTTTTTTGTTTGATTTACCGAGTATCGACTGCTATGGTCATTAGCTTTATTCAATTCTTGTTCAATGTAATTAGTCAATTAGAGGCTAATACTATTGATAAGAAGAAGAATTCACTTTACTATGCATCCCCACCGAGAATCGAACCATACCACTGCGCCACTTGGCTGGACGTTACATTTATTTTAATCATTTCAAACTTATTATGTCATTTTTTCATAATTGCAAGCAATGGAGAAACCCCGAAACACGGGAAGTTTCCGCGTTGGAAGCGAATGGATTAATATTTGTCGTGTGCACCGTATCGTATGATGACGCATATTTATTTATGAGCACATACTTTTTGATGCAATCGCTTATAGAGTGAGTGCGGCGTGTAATTACACCAGCGAGTCATTTTTTCCTTGTTAAATTTGACACGTGAGATATATGTGGGTTTCTGCGGTGGAATTTTTGTTCTCTTTCGCTCTACATTCATTTTTGGATGCTGCCGAATTCGCGTTCGAATAACTCGTGTTTTTCGTCTGGCGCCGGCATATCATCCCACATCCTTTTATCCACATCCCCCAACCCACCGCCTCTCTTAACACCACACTGACTTTCAAGATTTTGCCACCCGAACGCCGCCCCGACCCTTGCATTGAATTTATGCCAACCCAACCACTGCTCGGCGAACGCGTCGATTTCCTTTCTGTGTGCTTTCTCGGCCGCCGTTTCGTGCCGCCAGCCGCCCTGAAAATGCGACGGCGGGGACATGGTGGCGTGCCAAACGTGTAATGCGCCATTGGTGTTCTCGTGTCGTCATCATTTTTCGAGCGCGAAATGTCCCAGAGTTTTAATACGTCTTTGAGCTGCAAATTGCGAATTACGAATCCACCACTGGATCCTAGATTCATTTAATTTTTTCCCTCAAAGTGATATCCCATAAAAATTGATGCAAGAAGGCATTGAAAAATAATAACCAATAAGGATTCACTTTATCTCAATTTAATATTTTGACATCGACTACCAAATAGCCGTCTCTATATTTACAGGATATGAAAGGGAATCAATTCATTGATGTTTTCACTATGATGAATAATCATTTGAGTTGTAACCAAGCAAAAATAAACCAATAAATCCCTTGTTTTACACCCCAGTTAAAATTTCGCACGTAATACAAAGTACTTTCGGAATTGTACTTCCAAGGGAGTATCTTAAATGTCCGTCACAGATTTACATGCAATTTTTGTGTACATGTACATAATAATATATGTAAATAATTTCTGTTAACGAGATTTTTCGCCGTTTTGAACGTTTACCCATTTTTTTTAGTTTTGCTACAAATTAAATAAAATCTTTTGCTTCAAGGCCAACTTTTGAAATTTATAAAAGTTATAAATGTAAATTTAACAAATAATTATACAATAACACATAACATAACATAATATATAAGTATATACCTATAAAATATACACCAGTAGGCTCTATGGAAACGGACAGTCGAGATTCGCCCGTTGTCAGTAAATTTGACTGTCATGTTTGACGATTTCGAAACTGCATATACTCCATAGATATTGAAAATATCTATGCCTGACAATGTTCGCGACTGGCCAATGGAAACTGGCGGTTTTAGGGATTTTTGTATGCGCCGATATTGGAGTTGGTAATGCCGACGCACGCTTAAGTCGCGCGTGCTCAGCAACCATCTACCCTATTGCCTGTCATATTAGTGCTTCTTGTGCCTACCATTTTGTAAATAAATTTTGTTTTTATCCATCATTGCACTGAGTAGGTACGTTTTAACATCTTCTAGTTTTGTGTGTTTCTAGGTGTTTACTCTGCTGGTGAACTCGCCAAAGCCCTTTAGATGGTACCTCGCGACCTTACAAATCTCGGGGTAATAATTTTAAAACAAGCCGCTAACGCACATTTACATTAGGATTCACTTTAAAAATTCTAAAAAGATATATTAAAAATGTGATACAAGAAGGCCTTGAAAAACAGTAGTTGAAAGCTCATCATGCTGAAATCGTGATCCGGTTTCCGACCTCTATTGCAGGTTGCCCCAAAAAGTCCTTTATGTAGCGATATTTGGTTGGAATTAATAATAATGCATTTGAATTGTAACAAATATATCGCTACATTACGAGGACAATTTCATTCAACATTTGATTATTTTTACCTTACATTAAGGTCATGGACCTTCCTGTACTCTTGTATTTTCGTGTTTTATTTTTAGATGTTATCAAAAAGTGCAAAAGAGACATTTTTAGCTGCTTGTTGCAGGGGCAGCAAATTCTGACTCAGGGGTACATATACGACTGAATGTATTGTCTACCATATTTGACTGTTGCAAAATTGCAACAAATGAATAGCCATTGAAGTACCGGGAGGTAAATAAAAGTATATTTATCGACGCTCGAGTGGAGAGCATGAATTCGAGCTGCGATCCAAAAATCACTCAAAAAAGTGTCAATTAAACACATTTTGCAAAAATAAGGGGCTCCAAAAAGTATAAATGGAAATATCAGAAATAAAAATGGATATTAGGATTTTGGTTCGATATTATTTGTAATAAATAAACCGATATATTGCTATTTTTACAACCAGATCTCTAGCTTACGGGGACAATGTTCAATATTTGACTCTTATTGATGATCCTAACGATGTTCAGTAGCAGATAATATGAACTAGATCCCATCAATGAATTCTAGATTCGCTTTCAAAATTATAATGCTATATATAGAACTATATTATTAAATGTAATACGAGAGGATTCTCGCCCCTCTTTATATTCTTGTATTTTCGTATTTGTTTTGAGTAGAAATTTTCACAGAAAGCGCAAAGAGCCATTTTTTGGCATCTTGTCGCGGTCCCCTGAAAGAAATTCTGCCGACGCCCATGATTAAGGCAACGCTTGTTATGTTTTTTTTATTGCTGCGCCTCCCTTTTTTGATATACATTTATTACCCCCCTCCCAGGTATATTTTGCCCCTTAAATTTTCGTGCAATGTCTACAGATATATTGAACAATATTGAACATTCACACATGTACTAGTATGATTTTCCGACCTTGGATGTAAAACCTGAAATACCCACGTCCCATTGTAAGAGACCCGTCCTAAGGAGGGTCTTACACTTTGAAAATCAACAGGAAACACCATAGATGGACATTACTAGATCATATAATCGGATAAGTCGTTTAATGTTTAACTTGGCTAAAACTGATTTGGTTTGCTCAGGGGTACACAGACGACCGAAATTTGACTGAAATTGCCTACCATATTTGACCGCTGCGAAATTGCATCAATTGAATGGCCCTTGAAGTGCCGGAAGGTAAATACAAGTGCATTTAGAGGTGTTCGAGAGTGCAGAGCACGAATATGAGCGGTGATCGAAAAATCACTGGAAAAAAGTCTCAATTAAAAATACTTCGCAAATATGTGGGGCTTCAAAATGTATAAATGAAAATATCTGATAAAAAAAAATGATATTTTGATTCGATTTTATTCTCCTTAAAACTTTGATGCAGAAGCAACATCGTTTGTTCATTTGTATCAAAGAACATAGTAGAATTACATCACGATCTTTTTCCTAGGATCAGTATGAAAATTACGACAATAAGGCACATTAGTGTCCAAAATTTGACTCAAATTGCCTGAAACGTTTGACGGTTCTGAAACTGCAATAGTTTGATGGTTATTGGAGCGCCGGAAGATAAGTGCAGCCGCTTCCAGCGCTGCTCGGGGAGCGGCGAGCATGCAACTCTGGTGACATGGATATAAAATACGGCGTTAACCGCATAGTATATACACATGCCGATGTGTGTAAACATGTGTACATACGCGGGCGTTGGCAGGAGCATTCGAACGGCGTAGAAGGGACTAGTTTAGCTTCAAGCAAACATAAAACAAAAGTAAAACTGCACGCTGCTCCGACGGGTTGTAACAGTCATAAAAACGGATGACGCTGCACAATCTCGACGATCACGCGGGCGATTATTTATTACGCCATTCATTCTGGCAACTCTTCGTGGGGCGGTGGAGAAGTGAAGAGAAGAAGGGGGGGGGCGGGGCGGGCATGGCGCGCCGGATTTCGATCGAGCAAGACTAAGGGGACGTGTTAGTGCGCGGCCGCTCTCAGGGCGATCCCCATATAGTTTATGCAGACGAGCGCCCCCTCCGACGAATTTGACTTGGCACTGCCGCCAAGTCTATTGATTTGGTGGCGAAAGGTCAATTACATTGATATCTAAAAGTGTACGTCGAAGGTACTTCGGAATTGAGTTCCATGCGGCTTCAATTCCGCCAAGTTCGATTGCTAAAATTTGCAATTTATGCAAATTCGCGCCATAGAATCGAGACCATTAGCAAGTTTTTATTAAACAATCTTGCAACATGGCAATGACAACGATGTTACGACTTTAGTTACATAATCAACATTACTATTTTTATTTCAATCAACTTTCATAAGCGTTATAAACGTTGCTAAACTGTTTCTATCTATGTTGAAAGAATCGTTTTTTTTTCTGTTTATTTCAATGCGGCATTGTAATATTCACAATAAAACAATAAAAACGCTGATATAAAAAGGGATAGTTTTTGGTTACTGGTTCGTGTCATACCGTTGGTATTTCGATTTCTTACTTTCTCTTTCAAGCTAATTTAATTTAAGATATTCGTCTATCTCGATATCGGCGTTTATCTCCGAAACAAACAAAAAAAACTCGATTTTAACTTTTTTTAACTACATTTTTAAATGTATGGTTTGTTTCAACTGTTTCGAAAATGTGCGCACGCGCGGCGCGAGTTTAGGTCAAATCAATATACATAACGTGCAATACACGTCAAATTTTCGTTTTGTGGGACAAGTGCAAATGTGGATGTGCAAATTGCAACGAAACAGTGATGCTATGTTGTTGCGCATTAACATTTGCAGTTGGTATAACGACTCTGAGAAGAAAATGATCCAAATCTAAAAATGCCGTGAACCGTAACACGCGACGAAAACGTCAGAAGAATGCGAATAAACGGGTGATAAAAGTCGGCGCCTATTAGGTAAGCCACTGTACTTCTATATTTTTCCGTTTTTTTTGCAGAACCAAATGGTTGAAGAACTTGACAGTGGGCAAATGGAAGTTGATAATAAAAATCCCACTATAGGTCAAGTACTAAACAATAATATATTTAATAAAGGAGTATCTCAATTGTTCGGCTCAGATTTACATGAAAATGTTTCTAAGTTTAGCGCATATATTGAAATAATTTGCCAAAAAATTCAAAATGTTGTCACAAACTAAATAAGGTATATATTACTATAAGGCGGTTGTTCAGCGCTGTGATGCACAGATTTCTGGTCGCCATTAATATTTGAATTTGGCGCCAGAGGTGGCAACAGCGCATTGTTACTGAGCGACATTTGGGCTAATTGAGTAGCAAGCACCCTGTTTTCCAACTTTATCAGCATCAGCGTCGTGAGCCTGTCGGAGAATCAATGCACTGTGACTAATAGAGCTCGTTGACATATTAGCGAGTACATATAAATAAACGAAATTAAAGTCGCGATCCCGTGCTAACTACGGTGGATATAATGGTTCTTAGAGCAATTTATACCTTATTCTAGTTGTGACAAAATTTTGATTTTTTGGGCAACCGCCTTAAAACGGTTAAAAATCCCGTTAATTTAAATTATTTCAATGTGTACTACTCCTACAAACATTTGAATGCAAATCTGAGATCGACAAGTTTTAGTTTTACTTCAGTTGTGTGGCCAAGAGCACATTTTTTTCTTTTTTCATTGTTTCACTTATTTCCTACAGTAAATATAGTGTTTTCGTGCCAGTTTTAAAGAAATACTGACTCGATTCTACTGAGGTGTTTGTGTCAACAATGAAAACCTAGATTCGTGTAGGGTTGTTATTGTAAAAGCGTTGAATATTTCAATAGCATGCTGAGGCTCATTTTGCCTACCACCCCCTGCTCTGCATCGACTTGTGCTCATTTCCACATAAATATGTCGTTCTGAACTTAAGGAAACATAACTGTCAATAAAAATCCACATCATGCAAACACAACCGCCTGGCAAGCAAACAAAGTGTTTCCAATTCACGTCAGGAGCAAAGTTTTCCCCCGGCATACATACTAAGGAGGAAGACGATGGAAGAACTGCTGCAAACCAGTTTTCCTGCATAGCGTGGTTCGATTGAAAACCACGAAAATATTCGACGTTCAACTTTTTTTTTCGGCGAGTTACTGCTTAAAAATGAGTTCCTTGCGTTTTGGCCTGGTCGTGACCACACATCAATCACGCAGCGCGCTCCGAATTGCGAGTTCATGTATATGTGCCGGTTTCATGGGTTTTGCCTGTCGTATCCATCCCGTTGTCCAACGCATTCGTAATTTTTGACGTTAATGGATGGGGCTTTTGCAATCAATTTTAAATGCCATTATTGTTGAACCGGCACGTGGTGTCGCCGACGTGGGTGTCGGTAGTTAACTTCGAAGACGGTTTGTCTTGCGCTGATTTCCTCTGGTTGGCTGGCAGTACATGCCAACTATTTTCCGCGGTACTGGTTAAACGCGTTGCGGAAGATGGTTTGTATCTGGGTCGAGCGGTATCGAAAAAATCAATGTCAACGAGACCGTTTTCCATATTTCTGACTTACTGTAGTAGTACGTGTACAGCACACCCCCTGGCCTATAACGAAACGATCAGCACAGCAAATATTATGTTATACATATCAGCTTATGTTTGCGTGTACAGAATGAACGGATCATAACACCGCATTGCTATGCGATAGCAGTGGTTTGGGTGAGGGGCTTGTGCCCACACGCTTCCGAGGGTAACGCACCGTGAGGTCCTTGCGTTTTTATTCCCCTAATATCCATGTGCACGTGAATATAAGGGTGAAGGTGTGTTGAAGGGTGTATATGCATGTGTGTGTGTGTTCTCGATTTCGATATTTGCCCAAACTAGAATATCGATATCTCACCTTCGATATATCGATATCTCACCTTCGATATATCGATATCTCACCTTCGATATATCGATATATTTTGTATGTGAGTATTTGTAACGTATATCTGGGTGAATAGAAGAGTGCATGTGCGGATATTCCGGCACATAAGGGTGTGGGTTGGGTACATAAGTGTGTATGTTTGTGACTGAGTGTAGGGTGTATGTGTGTATAGGATATATGAGAAGGTATGTATGTTTAGAGTTTATGTGAGTGTGTGCGTGCCCGGTGCATTAGGCATATCTGGATGTACATGTGTGAATATGACTATGTATAAAACGTCGGGTGTGTGAAGAGTATAGATATTGGCATGTGTACGTGTGTAGGGTATTTGTGGATATATGAGTGTAGAGTGTATGTGAGTGTATCTGAGGTTGTATTAAGTGAGTGAAGGTGTACAGGGCTGAAGTTTCCATGCCTTCCTAGGGAGTCATGGACTAATCTAATTTTTAAACTTGGGCCGCCAAAACTATTGAAATAAGGGGGGCGGCTATAAAAAGTTTGGAAACCTCTGATAATATGTGGGGCATATGAAAATGTAGAGGGTCTATGTGCCTTCAGAACATGGGAGTCTATATTACAAGAGCGTGCAACGTGAACGCAAGTGTAGACTGTTTGAGTACTTTGCACAACCCTCGTAGATTACGACATGGTTAAATCGCCACGTCGCACCCTGCCATTCGTGCGGGGGCAAACTCGTAAAACTGGAACAAAAGTTTTCACACGAACCTCACATTACAATCGGAGTCTTTAAGTATTCTGTATTTCGCATTGCTCCTGCTACACACTTTTGTGCTGCAGTGCGCCTCGTACAAGACATGTTCCATAGTTGCTTCCATCATTATGCGTATGCGCAGTAGGTAAAAGTGGAGTATGCCATGTCGAACATAGTACGAACTTCCGAATGTCATTGGCTTCCTTATTTCGATGATAGTTGGTTGGCGAGGCTCCGTTTTCCCCTGTACCGGACGCAGACCAAAGTCACCCCGCTACGATTGTGGCGCGTTATCGCGGTCGTAAATTGCTGGAGGGAAAATTTAAATCAGCGACGAATGTAACACAATGCCCGAGATAGCGCATGCAGGCGCCGCGCCGCCATCGCTGGCTACCCACCCCGCCTGCATGATGATGCGCCGCGATAGAACACTAACATATCAGCCCCGAAGAGTCAATGACTTTTTTGTGAATATTTTCTTTCTGTTACAGATTCCGTAACGTTTCATTATGCGTACGCTAAGTGCGTTGCGCTGGTTATAGTTGCATTGCGCATAAACAAAATCCCGTGTTATTTCATCGACCCGCCCTCGTTTACACTCGATTCTGAACTAAAGCAATGGATCGATCTTGGTAAGCACACATATTGCTTATATCATTCACTTTTCAGTGCTCTATCTGTCTTTCTGTCTCTCCCTCTGTCTTTCGCTTTTTTCTCGCACAAATTTCCCGATCGCATCTGTGTAATTAGTTGAGGTTAACGGGGTTGTAAGGGTGAAGTTGAGAGGGTGGATGGGGGTTCAATACAATGAGTTAAGGTGAAAAACGCTTGAAAGGGTATTAGGGTTGAAAGGAAAGTGGGGAGGACGCCGGTCTGGTGTTATTGCGTTGGATGCCGGAAAATCCAATAAGACGCATGCGTTGTCCGAGCTCAGGATCGCATTTTAAGCATCTGATACTATATCCTACCACAGCTAACATTCACACGAGCGTTTACTTTCAGCAGTTTAGCAGCTGAGCGTCGGCGTAGATCCCGATACTATTACATAGCTTGCAGGACGTTTTTACCGGATTTTCTATACGTTTTTCGTTTATAGCGTCTTCCGGTTCGCAACCCTGACAGTTCGCAAGTACTGACATTAATTATTTCAAGTGTTGCTGGCTGCAATTATCGCTTGCTGTATTAGGCGTTCGCAAAGGTGCTTACGAAGATTCCATATTATGCAAAATCTCATCTTGCAAGGACTTGAAATTCCCAAAGTATTCATGCTGTTAATATTTACTAGTTGTTTGGATAAAAACGCCTTGATGCCCTGCCCACGTACACAACGCAGGGCGCGTTGCCAGTTTTCACCGAAAAGTACCACAAATGTCTGAATGAAAAATTCAGACTTGCTGGCGAATCTCTCTCCGCTCCACTGATTAGCTCCCACAGTATAAGCATTAATAACAGTTACTTACGATGGCTACGACATAAAAGTTGGCCGTGTACTGGGCTACGCAAAACTCGAGTCCACTGGCGACGATGTGGTTGTACAGTAGTGACAAATACATTTCGCACATTTTTATGAACCGCCAAGTATGAAAGCTGGACGACGCTTCACTTGGCGGTTGCTTAACTGTGACAGTTACCTGCATTTGGCGGCGAGTCAAACCGCCAAATTGGTTTGGACTGGGAATCGGCAACCTGTGGCCCCTCAAAAGTATATCTATAAACAAGGGGCCTTGAGAATTTTTACTGTTATATGCCTAGATACCGCGTTGACTTCATTCATTTCATCGGGTATTAAAGTTTTCCGTTTTGGTCAATGGGACAATACCTTAGGGATTTTAGGCATACTGGCCTCTAGGGGTTTTATCGACCCATTGTGATACCACCGAGTTCTCCCTCCCTATACCCGCGTTTTACGAGGTGTGTTCAAATTTTGCGGGCAACGTGCATTCCATTATATTCTTCTTTTATTTTTGCCATGTTGGTGCACTCATTAAGAACACATATGTATAGTTTCAATACACAACAGATGAAATCGTTTGAACTTTAAATGATAAGGTTGTGGAAAATCGTCGAATGTTGGTACATGGTTGATCATGCAATTATTATTATTTTGAACATTTTAAATATGAAACCGGGTAATTTTGACTGATAGAACATGTCTGCCTTAGTCACCTTATTTTCCGGATTTGACCGTATGTGACTTTCTTGTTTCTAAAACTGAAGAAACCGATGAAAGAATGAAATTATGCAACTATTTAAGAGATAAAAATTTGTTATATTGTATATTGTACAACACCCATGGAATGCTACGCATTTCTTACGATTATGACAAATTGATATGCAAGTCATTTGAAACAGAAATGAACATTCTATGCGAGTACACTATACTTTTTCTCCAACTTTATGTCCGAAACTGACAATGATAAGTTTCATTAAGTTTGTTAGATACCTATTTGACTGATATCAAATTTGAAACGGCCACATTTGCTGCTTCTACAGTACTAAGCCTACTTAACTTTCACTAACACTGGTCATTTTATATTGAAAATAATACATAATAAAGTACATAATAAATGGCAGTAATGAACAATACATATTTCTTTGTCATAATTTTACCCATATTTTTGGAGATTCTCTCATCGCTCATTCTCATGAGATGACCAAACTCCAAACTACACTAGTTGTTTCCTTTCTATTACTTCAATTGTTGATTCGTATACTCCTACTATCTCCCTTAGTTTGCTGTTTGGTATTCTATTCTTGATTGTCGTTGGCAGACTCTCGTTCAGCACATCATTTCCGTGGCGTTAATCTTCTCCCTGTCTAGAAATGTCAAGGTCCATCCTTCGGCCCCATATGTACACTCTCCCAGAATGGACTTATGGTCTTTGGACACAATACAGGATGAAGTAGTCTAATGACAACCTTCCCCTCTCAACCCTCAGCTTTATATCGCACGTACTTCACCCATCTAAAAAAGTAAGGATTACACTCTCAATCGTGTAATTGTCAATTTTTAGATCTTCTCCTTCTATCCCCACGCTGAAGTATTTCGTGTTCTCCTTGTTAATTTCTAGCCCCCATGCTCCAATCTCCTCTTCCTTTATCTTCCGAAACATGTAAGTGGGGTCTTCCTCATCGTGCGCCAGGATTATCTATTTGTTCGTAGCGCGTATGGTCCTTGAGAACTACGCCCATTTATTTATTTGCATTTTTTCTTACAGTTTATAAGTGCGCTGTCAATATACAATTTGAAAAGAATTTGGGAAAGGCAGCGTCCTTACCGGAGGCCTTTATTTATTGCGAATTCTTCGATAGCTTTTCACTCGCAGTTTATCGTACTTCTATTTTCCTTACACAGTTGTTTCATTGCGTGACTGGAACACTTACTTGTGTTTCAATGCCTGTCATTGCTTGATCAGGACAGTGTCGTTTGCTTTCTTCAAATCCACGAAGATCATGTGCATCTCTCTATTGTACTAAATTACGAGAATATCGTTGTCTTCTTCTTGCTAACTTATGGTTTCTTGTCAATAAAAATCACTGAATCAAAGATTGATTCAATAAAAGTGATGGATTCAAAACAGAACGGCAAAGTATAAATCTCACATCATCTATATATGCTCTATGTTACACTATGAACGCTTTACCGTACCCACTTGGCTGAAACTACGTATTTTAAAAGTATGGGAATGAAAATCCGTGAGTTGTATGACTTTTTTTAACCAAAAACAATTCTAAAATATGTTCATTGAGGAAGTAAAAAAAATTGTATATGATTGAGGTTACCATAAATACATGAGGTTACCTAAAAATTCCCTTACAAAGTCACCAAACTTTTCGAACACACTCTACGGCAAAATCGTAAAAACTCTAAGACCCGTAGGTCAGATACTGAGCAAGCTTTTGACGAACCGACGAGTTCTAGATAACTGCAAGGGCAGGGATACCCCAACGGGATAAATTTGACATACGTCCCCAAAGGGGAAAATGTATTCCACGGTCTCACAAATGTTCGCCACCACTGTTCTAAGTTTTTAATCCAGACCGCAGTAGTACTTTGGCGAATTCATAACTAGGTTTTCATATTGTGTTCATATATTTGAGGAACATACTATGTTCAAGGACCCCAGTTACTTTACTACTATAAAAAATACAAAAGATTGAATGTCTGGAAACTCACAGGCAAACGACTATGAATACCAGGATACAAATGTCTCCTCACTGACAATGAGGAGGTGGAGTCGTTTAGAAGTAAGTACTCTCACGTAGTCTCGGAAAATATAAGTATTCCAGGATGTAGTACTTTTAAGATAATAGATTGTATCTACAAATTATGTATTATATCTAAAAATTACTATGTCTATAGTTTCCTATAGTTTATAGGTGGAGGAGCAGGAGCGGCAAAATAATATCGAAAGAAACACATATAATCCACTATACCAAGCAGTGCAGACAATCGGGATGAGACCCAGATATATTGGCGATAGAGAGCGGAATGTGGCGGAAAAACGACTGATAGCTAGAGCACGGTGTGGATCGGAAGAGAGGATGGAAGGTGTGGATGGGAGATGAATATGCCAGGTGTATCCTATGTGGAAGGGGGAGGGATTCCTGAGAGCATGTTGGGACTGATTGTAAAGGAATGAAAGAGGAGTGGGCGCGTGATTGCCAGGGGCAAAAAAGGGGAGTGCAAGAGTGGCTGAGTGAGGATGGAAGGGAGGTGGCAGTTTTGAAGGTGATAACAAAGCGGAAGGAAATAGCGCGGACTGGACGCCTACCTACCATCAACTACGGGGAGGCGTCAAATTGAAGGTACCTAGGGAGTGAAGGAGGAAAAGAAGTTTAGCGGGTTTGATTTTTTTTGTTGAAATGGTATTTATTTAATCAATTTTTGTTTGATAGTATTTACTTGTTACTTATTATAATGAATTTATGTAATGGAAGGGGGGGGGGAGAGTAATGTGCCAATAAAGGTTGTCCAGTTTCTTTCGTAAACATCCCTCAGATATTTGTGAAATTGCCATGCATTTATGATTCAAATGTTCCGTAAATTTAAAAAGCTTGCCGACCACTGGATTAGTGAATTATTTATACGACCAATTCAGACGTAACAACTCATTCACGCTTGCGACACAACATGTGGACGAAAACGTCGCGCATATAGACGCCTCATTTTCGTTCCTTGCCTGTTTTTACACAAATTCCATGCTAAAAAGCCGGAAAGTGTCGCGTTTCGTCTGGCGGCGTTGTTTGTGTTGTGTCACGTATTGTGTATAAACCTCGCCGTTCGTATGTGGCGTGTAACTGTGCGTTGAGCATCGCCAATGTTTACGCACATATGGCAGGAAAATCGCGCGCGCATCTTCGGTCGATTTATTTTGTACGCCCCGTTTTTTGGGCGTTACCCCGCAACCTTTTGACGATGACTCGATCGCATGCGCTTTGATTAACATGCTTTCAAATATTAATATATCAATATTTTCTACTTTCGGTATTTAAATGTCAATTTCCAATGTCGCTATTTATCGATATTTTCGGAATTAGTTAATACTAGACATGTCAGTTAATAACGCTATTCGTTTTATTTTCTATTTCGATTTATCGTTAATCAAATATCGATTTCAAATACTGATATTTCGATAGGTATTGCTATCGGAATCATTAGTACCGACTGTATGTGAATATGTAATAAGAGGTGGTTATCTTACGAATGACCCTATGGGTACCGGCTGTTCAGATGTGGGTCATCGTGGGTCAGTGAATCCCATGCCTTCCGAGGAACCGTCTCCCCTTTAAGATGGTTGACTCCCCTTCATTTCAGTGTCATATTAAAAAGTGTTTAAAATTCGCGATATTGATATTTATCGTAACCAGGATATCGACGCAGAAATCAATAAAATTGATAAATACGAAAGAGAGAAGTATGTGAAGGTTATTCCAGACAGTATCGATACTATTTGGTGTCGAGTGTATCAAATCAAAGAATCGATACAGTTGATTGTTCTTGTGATCGGAGTGTATTGGGATATGTTTGTATCGAAACATTATATACTTTGTGTATTCTTATCGATATCGACAAGTTAACAACCTTAGCGACCTTTCACATCGCCGGCTTCAAGTTTTGAGATTTTATTACTAGCCTTGTATGACTAATGTATTTAAGAAAAGGTTAGTTGGATTTTTCAAGCTATTTCATCTCATTTTCAATACATTAGTCTGGCAAGTGGAGGCTCATTTACAAGCACTAATTTTTGCACCAAAGGTGATTATAATTCATTCACAATCCTTAAAAAAATATGATTGTGTTGAACAAGAATATAATATTGAAACAAAGCTGATTAGTAGCTGAGATATTTTCCATTTTGTTCCAAAAAAAGCTATAATAGACAATATAACACATTTTCAACATGTTTTGAGATATTTGATAAAACTACCTGATCTTGATTGAAATTAACTTGCTGAATATGAATATGAATAGCACGTTGAGATATGGTGAGTGAGTCTAATTTCCGCGGTATTTGTGTTAAGTGCTATTTCGCGTTATATAATTCAACATAATATAATGGATATTGTTTGTTTATTAGACACTATTAGTATTAATAAGAAGAAGAACAAACCACTGCGCCAGTTGGTTGGACATCATAGATATTGAAATTATTATTAATTAATATAAATATTCTGAATAATGTAATTAATACATTCATTTACAAATATTATTCTTAAATTATAACTAATAAATTATTCACTAGATTTATATTAATTAATAATAACGTCAATGTTTATACAGTGTTATATGGCACGATTTTAGGTAAAAAAAATGCTGTTTGACCCAAAATCGTAGATACCACTTGAACTAGATTTAACCAGCTTTTTTTAACGTGTTCGTTAATGAATGGGCAGCAAATCAGGGACGTTCACGCATTGTTGGACTTCGATTTGAATCAAAATTATATATTGAAATAGTCGCTGTTAATGGATTTTTTCGCGCTTTTGTGCGCTTTGCGTCGTCGCGAAATGGAATTGGACGTCTCTCTTATTGAAATGAGTGGTCTTATCATGTTAAAATTGTGTTAGAATCACTATATTACAGATTTTGATACAAAGCAAAAAAAAAAACTAAAAAAAATCTAAAATTAACAAATGTTCCAGAAGATTTTGCTTTGCGGAGACATCCAGAAAAATGAATAAAGCAAGAAAAAATCAGCCACACCCTGAAATGTTCTGCCACAATTCGAAAACGTCATGCCTTGTGTAAATAAAATAAAACAAAGAAAAACTGGAAAAAGAAATATGTTCCAGTGTACTTAGAAAGTGATGCCTTGGCATCATTATACTATAAGATGTACTTTATTAGATAATGTGAGACTCATCCTGCAGTCTTCTGTATTTCGTAAGAAAAAAAAAGTTTTACATTATTTTTCTATAATTTCACATGTAGCAACGTGAAAAACGATTTAAAAAAATATGTTCCGGAGGTCTCCGAAATTTGTACAGATGTCAAATAGCAACTATGGGATGCACTAAACAAAATACAGTTATTCCCATCCTGCAACGAATAGCATAACCCACTCAAATAATGTGATCAAAGTAAATAAAGCATTATAAAAAGAAAACAAGATATTTGACCATGTTCTGCAGGTCGCATGTTGTTATGCTTGTTATCCCTTGGCAAATATAAACAAAATGATTTAAGTAATTAAATGGTGCGGTAAAAATCCAATATTCATAGGGAAAAAATGAAAGATACAGTTCCAAGAACATGATGGCATGTCCAAGGACGCGATAATAATTACAAGTTTAACATGCATATGCAATAAAATAATACCACGAGTAAATTCTGCAAATTTGAACTCTCTATGATCAAAATAAGGGATTGTATCCAGCTTTTTTTGAAAAATGAACCACTGTGCACCGTCGGCGCGTCAGCTTATTAACCTTAGGATGGTTCGATCAATTTTTGCGCACGAACTTTTTTAATTTATAAAAAAGCATACATATATATTTAACAAATTATTATAGAATAACCAATAACGTAATGCGTGAAGTGGCGCAGTGGTATTGTCGATGACTATTGACCACGAGATCCCGAATTCGATTCTCGGTGAGATTGCTTAGTAATATGAATTCTTCTCCTTATCAATATTGTTAGCCCCTAGTATGACTAATTACATTGAAAAAAAATGAATAGTGTAGTCGATGCTCGGTAAATCAAACAAAAAAAAAACATAATAGAAAATGTAGATACGCATAAAATTTACATAATTAGGCTCCATTATTAGTGATTGGCAAGAGGGTGAAAGAAATTTACAATAAAAACATTGTACGCAGCAATTGATACATCTTGCATATTTTATGAGCGCTACAATTTTGCATGAAATTATTTTTAAGTATCTCCACCAAACCATATCTCATTCACGTTATACCTCTTTCTTCGTTAAGTATTAGTGCAAACCATGCATATTTAACTCTTTGTGGAAATTGATATTATCTGTCATGTTTTATGATATCATGATAATCAGATCAGAGATCTGTTACAGAGAAAAACACACTTTTAAACACTGTTTTACAAGATATTTAGATTTATTTGCGTACGATGCGCATTTCGCCACGAGGCATCATCAGGTGCTAACAATTTACAAAGTACGTTCGCATATTCGCTGAAATATTTATGGATTCATTCGAAGAAAAACTATTTGCATCAGCTCATCCTCTTCTTCAGAATATCAAAAATGGTACAGCTATGTCGATGACGTGTGCTGTATTTGGTGAGGAACAGATAGACAACTAGATCAATTTCTGGAATTATTAAACACGCGCGATCCCAATATAAAGTTCACTATCGAAAAGGAAGTTGACAATTCTATCAACTGCCTGAACTTGATCATTAAAAAGGTGTCTAATAAATTAGAATTTTCCATCTTCAGAAAAAGCACCGCAACCGACACTATCATACCACGTAATTCTTTCGTCCACACTCCCCTTTCTACTGATAACTTTAGGATAGAGCTAGACACCATTAAAACAATAGCCCGTAACAATGGTTACAGAGAGCATTGGGTAGATGGTCTACTGAAGAAAAAACTTCAACATAAAACTCAAAACCTATTTTTCCCTAATACACCCAACATGGGTCTTTGTTAACATACCATTCTTAGGCCATCTCTCTTACAAAATAAGCCGCAAATTAAAATAACCTTAATCTGTGTGCTGCAATACACAACACAAATACCCTCAGAACGTTAATCATTTCCACGATCAGATCACCCAATGACCACCTACACAATTCGGGGGTTTATCAAATCAAATGTGGGGATTGTGGGCAAACGGTTCGAAACTTCTACATTTGGTTCAAAGAACACTCGCGCCTCACTAACAGCGCGGGGAATCTCCAATGTTCCGCGCTCGCCGAGCACCTCATCAATGCGGACCACGTGTTCAATTGACGGCCTAAAAATTCTCCATCTGGCTCTCAAAGGCTACAAGCTAAACGTAGCCATAAATGATAACGCGGACAATGTCTTCAACCACCAGCTAGACTTACTACTACGCGCTCCCCTCACCCGCAATATTGTTGTACCCCCGAATATTTTTGTCTAAATATGTGAACGCATTTTGTAAATTGTTAGTACCTGTTGATGCCTCTCGGCGAAATGCATATATCGTACGCAAATAAATCTAAATATCTTGTAAAACAGTGTTTAAAAGTGTTTCTTTTCCCTTTTTGGCGTACTTGTTTAAAAAGACATGTTCATGTAAATATGCAGCATTCGTTACACGTGCAAGATGTGCTTTAAATGTTTTCGTGATGAATATCATCTAATCTCTTGCACAAATCACTACAGCCCAGTTATGTATAGTTTATGTATGTATACTTTTTATATTATGTCGTTTTTTATTGTGCAATTATTTGTTAAATATATAGGTATAATTTTTATGAATATGAACCCTAAAGTCTAAAGTCGGGAAGCTTAACCGCTAACGACTGTACCACGAAACCGATACGGAAAGCTTGCTGTTGAAGAATTATATAGTTTAATTAAAATCTCCAAACTTTGAAATTTGCAGACACTTTTTCAATACATAAACTACAGATACGAAAAAGATTGACATTTTTGTACCAGTAGTTAATATATTGAAGGCGGACAATTCGTGAATGCTCCTTGTATTACCCGATTAT